>JAWNNB010000389.1:0-185399 GCA_035043285.1 Drosophila subsilvestris
GGCTACACTTAATCGCGGATTTTTTTATTAAATAGGGCACTTGCGCGGAGTAGTGGAGTGCGGTATTTAATTCCGGGATTTGGTATTTTTTGTATGTGCGGATTTATGTATATAGTTGGGAGCCAACTATGCAAATAATTTTACAAATATTTAATTAGGAAAACACATGTAGATATGTTGATGGATGTATATATTTATGTATGTTTGTTGCTCTTGCACTCGGAGTGTGCCAACGTACATATGTTGTATTGGGGTAGGTCGGGCGGAATTATGAATGTAGGTGTGGGTGTATGTACGCAAGCTTTCATGGGCTGGAATTTTATTCTGGACGTTGATATGCAATGACTGCACCATCAAGTGGCCCATGCGACACCAAGCCGAAGCCTGTTACGCGCGGAACCCAGGCTAGAATCGCAGCCCCTCCTCCCGCCCAACCGACCGGGGCGCTGCCGCATGACGCGCGACGCGTGTTACCGAACCGATCGCGAACATGCAGGAAAGATAGAGGTTAGACTAATGTTCGAGGAAAATTAGAGCTAAACACAACTCAAGAGCTAAACATGCAGAGATAGTTAAGAAATAGGACTAATTACGGGAAAGGTATGTTAATATTAGTGATTTAAGAAGAGGAAGGGAATTAGTGGTGGATACTATAAGGTAGAGAGAATTATAGTCCGAGCATAAGACCCTAAACGGTTCATGCAAGGAATAATTTGATCTACACAGTGGAAGGAACAAAGGGGTAAAGTTTCTAGTAGATCTAACAGGAATCGTAAAGTTTATGCGACTCAACAAGTCAGGGCTATCTACGTCACCCTTGATCAGGTTGTGCATAAAAATCACACCAAGCATTTTTCTACGACTAACTAAGGTTGGAAGGTTTATTAAAAGCAGTCTACGAGGGTAAGATGGCAGTCTCACATCTGCATCCCAGTTGAGGCCACGCAGAGCAAAAAGTTTTTCTGGACTGATTCTATACGGTCCTGGTGTATGTGCGTACATACATATGCGCGGAATGCACTTTTTAATAAAATGGGTTTTTATTAATTATTGCGCGAGTTATGGACGGACACAGGGAATTGAAGAACTACCGTAACACTGGTAGTTAGAGGTGAACGTGCGGAGAACGGCCGGAATCGCCGATAATATGGCGGTGTCGAAATACGAAAAGACACGGAAGAACGGAATTGCACAAAAGAAGGAAATAAGTACATATATAAGAATATATATATGTACTTATATCGCCGACCTTGGACTTGAGGAATTTCGGAACAAAACCGCGAATGGAGGCGAGTTCTGGTAAACGAAAATCGTACTTATCTTGGGATCTGCAGGCGCTGAAGGTGTTGAATGCCGTGCTGGAAGGCTGGAGTTTTCTCCTTGTTGGGGAAGGCAGAAATTCGGAGATCCGGCTCGAAGGACAAATGTTTCAGCAGAAGGGGCTTCACTTTTCCACAGTCCAAAAATCCCAAGCCAAAGCAAGAATAAGTCCAAGGTGGTTTTCAATATATATATAAGGTTTGATTCGAGTGAATAGACGCGTGCGGAACCGTCTCGCTTAGGGTGTAGGAGCCTAAGTAATGCAAGCTGCGCTCAAGCTGCCGAGGGCTGACGGGAGCGTGGGATGGAGTGTGATCGTGGTAGATTTACGCGCGAGAGCGCGTCGTGCTCATAAGTATGAGGGCGAGAGCGAGGGCAACCGCTTGCGTAGCTGGAGTGCTAACAGCGATGTGTGGCTGGAATGCCCACAGAGCCGTTGCCCCGCCAGCGCCGTCCCCACTCTGAACAATATCTGTAGAATCTACAGTTAAGATGTAAAATATGGTTTTAAGGGGTAACGCCACTGTAAATTTATGTAAAAATGTAAATTTTTTTTTGGCTTAAAAAATACTTTGAACCCTCTAGAATACGATAGAAAAACTTTTATCCCTGAAACAATATTTTTTCCCCAACATTTCCAAGTTTTTGTACCGAGCGCCTCTGGCCGCTTCAGAGGACTACCTGGGTCGAGCCGATACCTGCTCTCGATCATGATTGGGCCACTCACAGGCATCAGATTGTTGGGCTGTCCTGAAGCTTGGCCCCCCACCGTGTCCGAGGCCCTGGCCGCTCAGAAGGACTACCGGTCAGCTACCGCCTCGACGATTTTGGGCTTCTAACTTCACTTAGGCATCAAAAGATATAGTTAGTGAGTATTTCTGATCCTTTAGAAGCATTTTTTGAAAGAAAATACGTTAGTTTACGTGCTTGTGACTTGTTAACACGTGCTAAATAGACATTTCTTGGATAGAGAAACTTATATCGCTGTATCCACCTTCAACGATGGTTTAACATGTTTCCTCCACATTATGAAGGTTCCTGACATTGATATTGGTATCTAGGCCTACAACTTTGGCCAGGGATCGGATGCAAAACGCAGCCAGCACGCAGAGCGATCTCTGACTGATGCGTCCAAAGAGACGCGCTCAAGTACGAAATCGTCCAGGAAGGACATGGAGGGCGAATATTTGGACGTGAAAGGGACTCTTTATGGTCCTGGGATTGCAGATTAACGATAACTATTTTTTAATGGCCGAATTTATCATTATTTCATACCAATATCACATGTCACGCTGGTATGGCATAACTCAAACAATTTTCAATATTTTCATTTGAATTTTTTACTACATCTTTAGAATACCATTCCGCAGTGAAACACGTACGGAATTTACGATAACTTAATTAGGAGATTTTTAATTAACATATAACTGCCTTTTTTTTGGACGAAATAGAGAAAATTTTTTCACCGTCAATTCCACAAAAATTTTCATTTTCAAAATTCCGTACGTGTTTCACTAGCTATACTAATTAAGATTAAGTAGATTTTTTATTTTTATTTGAGATTGAAGTTTTCACCAGTTATGCTGCGTGCCGCAGAGTGCTTTAAGTGAAACACGTCGCAGGAGAATGGGTCTAGGGACGCCACTTTGGATTATTTTTGTATAAAAAAAATTATTTTTGTAGTTAAATATATGATTAATAACATATCCAAAAATTGTTAATCTCTGTCCATCCCTTCTATGAAAAAAAAACTCAAAAAAACGCCGAAAAAAGTTGAGTTACAGTGGCGTTACCCCTTAAGATGTAGCAAAAAAATTTAAAATGTAAAATATTTTAAAATTCTACATAAATCATAAGCTCAGAAATTTATATACCGACTGAGTACGGGTATAAAAGTAGAGTCGCGTCCACAGAAGCCACTCTCACGTTCCTTCTCGTTTCATATAATAAGGACATTGGATGATTGGATTGTGAGAATTTTTTGATAGCCGCTCGCGACGACCAACTAATATTCATTGTATTGAAGTGTTGCACTTTGGAAGAACGAAATTTTAAGTTATTTCAATTAAATTTTTTACCATAATCTACATTAATAAATATTTCTATTCACTTTGTTGTACCTCTAATATTTCTTGATTTTGTATGTGAACACAACAACTTTTTGGAATACTGCCATAAACGGCGCTTAATTTAATATTACACAAATTAGATATAAAAAAGGATTTAGTAAAATTTTTTTTAATTTAAAGTACCCCTTTAAAGAAAACGAGAAGGAATGTGCGAGTCGCTTCTGCGGATGCGACTCTACTTTTATACTCGTACTCAGTCTATATACTGACTGTAATCTTATGAATTGTAAAATATTTTAAATATTAAAATTATTTGCTAATGTCGATTACACATCTAACATGTAGATTATACATACAAAATTTAGATTCTACATCTTCTTCGACAAGATCGCGCACTGCACAAGGCAGAGTGCGTGCGAGCGAGAAAGAGATTAGGTAGCGTCCGCAGTGAGGATGTGGTGGAAGCAAATCAAAGTTAATTTCTTCATTCTGGCTATATTTATGATCCGATCTGATCCAGATTCGGCAATCTGAAAGATATGGTCATTCTCTACGATTCTGCGTTTTATCGTATCCTTAAAATTGTGGCTGCCACAAATTTTCGTCCTTTTTGTGGCGGAAACAAAAGGTCTTATAGTCTCTGAGAACTAGGCGACAGACAAGACGGACAAACAGACAGACATGGCTATACTGTATTTGTGGTAAAAGTGGATGTGTGTAACACAGAGAAGGAAAATTTTCCGTCCACATAAAGTATATATATTCTTGATCAGCATCAATAGCCGAGTCGATAGAGCCATGTCTGTCTGTCTGTCTGTCTGTCTGTCTGTCTGTCCGTCCGTCTGTATCGTAGAGAATGACCATATCTATCAGATTGCCAAAGATTAATTAATTAATTAATTTTCAGTTGCTTCACCCCAAATCCTCTGGCGTTGCAGACGCTACTTATTCTCTTTCTCGCTCGCACACACTCTGCCCTGTGAAGTGCGCGAGCGCCTCTCGCGGAGGAGATGAAAATCTAAATGGTAGATGTAGAATATTTGTTTTGGATGTATTATCTACACTTTAGATGTAGATGTAGTTAATAGATGGAGCAAAAAATGTAAAATTTTAAAATTTCTATTTAAATTTCAATCATAAGCTCACAAATGTATATACTGACTGAGTGTGGGTATTAAAGTAGAGTCGCGACTAGAAGCAACTCACGTTCCTTCTCGTTTTTTATACCCGTACTCAAAAAGAGTTAAGGGTGTGTTGTATTTGTGGTAAAAATGGATGTGTGTAACGCAGAGAAGGAAAATTTACCGACCCCATAAAGTATATATATTCTTAATGAGTATCAATAGCCGAGTCGATAGAGCCATGTCTGTCTGTCCGTCCGTCCGTCCGTCCGTCCGTCCGTCTGTCTGTCTGTCTGTCTGTCTGTCTGTCTGTCTGTCTTGATGAGCGCCTAGATCTCAGAGACCTTAAGAGCTAGATCAACCAAATTTTGTTTCCAGACTCATGTGATATCACACTGTTACAAGTGTATTTCAAAATTTCGCCCCGCCCCCTTTCGCCTTCACAAAAGACGAAAATCTGTGGCATCCACAATTTTAAACATACGATTAAACTAAAAACGCAGTATCGTAAAGAATGACCATATCTACCAGATTGCTAAATCTAGTGCAGATCGGATCATTATTATGGCCAGAATGAAGAAATTAATTTTCAGTTGCTTTCCCCACCTCCTCTGGCGCTGCTGACGCTATTCATTCTCTGTCTCGCTCGCACACACTCTGCCCTGTGCAATGCGCGAGCAACCCCTACCGGAGGAGATAAAGAATCTAAATGGTAGATGTAGAATATCTGTTCTACATGTATAATCTACATTTTACATGTAGATGTAGTTAATAGATGTAGCAAAAAAAAGAAAAATGTAAAATTTTAATTTTTTTTTAAAATTTCAATCATAAGCTCATAAATTTATATACTGACTGAGTACGGGTATTAAAGTAGAATCGCGACTAGAAGCGACTCACGTTCCTTCTCGTTTATTTCTATGGCAGACATTTTTTTTGAAGAATTTATGAAAACTGGTATTTTTTGCTTTAGCTTTTTCAGAGGTAGCGCTTCTTTTTTACACAATACTAAGTATCTTATGTCTGGTTGTAAAGAACTTTTCTTATCTGAGAAGATATTTAAAACAGCTAGAAATTGAACCCAAACACTTTCTGATTTCAGCTTACCGTCTGGGAAATATTAAGCTTTCAAAAAATTATGATTTTTGTGCGGTATATTTTACGAAACTTTGACTTTAAAAACTCAGGAAAACGGGAAAAAAAATTATTTCCTGTGTCCTTTTTTATACCCGTACTTAAAGAGTTCACGGGTATATTGTATTTTTGGTAAAAGTAGATGTGTGTAACGCAGAGAAGGAAACGTTTCCGACCCCATAAAGTATATATATTCTTGATCAGCATCAATAGCCTAGTCTCTGTCTGTCTGTCCGTCTGTCTGCCTGTCCGTCTGTCTGTATGTCCGTCTTGATGAGCGCCTAGATCTCAGACTATAAGAGATAGAGCAACCAAATGTTGTTTCGAGGCTCATGTGACATCACACTGCTACAAGTGTATTTCAAAATTTCACCCCGCCCCTTTCCGCCCCCACAAAGGACGAAAATCTGTGGCAGCCACAATTTTAAAGATACGATAAAACTTAAAAACGCAGTATCGTAGTGAATGACCATATCTATCAGATTGCCGAATCTAAGTCAGATCGGATGATTATAATAGCCAATATAAGGAAATTAATTTTCAGTTGCTTCCCACCTGCTCTGGCGCTGCTGATGCTACTTATGTATTCTCCTTCTCGCTCGCACACACTCTGCCCTGTGTAATGTGCGAATTTTGCGGAGAAGATGTAGAATCTGCATTACATACACAATGTAGAATATACATTTTAGATGTATAATCGACATTGTAGATGTAGATAACAGATGTAGCAAAAATGTACAATTTTTTAAAACCTCACAAATTTATATACTGACTAAGTACGGTTATAAAAGTAGAGAAGCGAATTAAACGTTCCTTCTCGTTAATTTTTAAGAATTATGGTTTTATCAGAAAATAAAGGTGATTGGTTCCTTGAAAAAAATCGTGTCGGGTAGTGTAGTTAAGCACATAATTTTCTTTAAAAACTAATTGCCTTTTATTCAATTCAGATTCAATTGGAAGTGGTTCTGCAGATGGTGCTTGCAACCCAGAAGAACTTGACTGCTTTAACGGAAATATACAGGATCGTTTTGGCATGGAGGCGATTGCTAGCCTGCATCGTCAACTTGATGATGATGATAATGGAAACATTGATTTGAGTGAATCGGATGATGTATGTTATATGATTTTATGAAAAATCATTCAAAATTTTTTTTGGTACTATTAAATAACTATTTCATACCAATAGTTCCACTAGAACCACATTCCGATACGTGGCTGATAGTGGCTCTGCTGGAATTTTATATCCAACTTTGACGCGTGACTGACAATATAACGATCAGTTGAAAAAGAAGAGATTTTCTGTTTCTAATCGATACAAATCCTCCCAAAAATCGTATAGCATTGGTACTTTTGTATTTAACAGTTTTGGTCAATGGCAACAGTTTTGTCTATTTTTTAAATAGAACTTCAACGAGTTAAACTCCGCAGATGGTATCCTCAGTTTCGTTTCGAAAGGATTTTGACAATACAATGTCTTTGATTATTGCGATGGAAAAGGAGTAATACACAGTTTTTTGCATTGACACGAGAGTGCTTTTGATATTGATGTTATTGCAAAAAATTTACTTTCTGTATAACCACAAGGATTTGAACGTCATGAATTTTTAAATATGTTGCTTTTGCTTAATTCTTCAGAAAAACTCCGTCCAAAAATGTTTTTTTTTTACACTTCGAACTGATCTTCCTACTTTTCTCTATCGAACATTTTGACATGACCAATTGATGTAGTGCAGGCTGGTTGCATTTTATTGAATTTGGCTCGCTTTTAAACACCCAGCTCACATTTTTTTATACATATACCTAATTCGTTGCTTGAATAGATGTTATACACACATTTTGAAGGATATAATTTTTATTCATTTTCTTATACCAATCGACACGAGCCCCTTTGGCCGGTTTTTAAATTGTGTGGGATCCAACTCAACACACCTTTTTAACACGAGGTGATCATGGAAAATATTTTTAATGGACGTCATGGCTACCTCAATCTCACGGTGAAATGAAGATCTTACTCAATCATTTCGCGCATAGCATCGATATCACTACCTGTCACGATGTTTCCCCAAGGAACCACCCAGCTTTTTTGTAAATTTTGCCTTTCTGAAAAGCTGATAAATGCAGCTATAAAGTGAACCTGAACACTTTAAAAACTCAGAGAAAGTCGAATAAAAATTATATCTAGTGTTCTTATATGTTTGGTGTATAGGTGCATTAATCAGGCGTCGTTTAATGTATTGTTCATAAAAAGCTACGGAGAAACGGGCCAGCTAAAATTGATTGTGCAACCCTCCGAAAATCACATTATTTTACCGTTGGAACGTTGCTTGCTCAATATTTTTGGGACCTTTCATAATTTTTACTCAGAATCTGTGCCGCGGATATCGGCAAAAGTTGTAGTTGTCAAGAATGGGAAAGTTATGTGAAAAGACGAAGCGCTACCTATGAAAAAGGCTCACAAAATAAATACCATTTTTTTTTAATTCTTTAAATTTTTCCGCAGAAATAAAACAATCATTCATTTAAAAAATCTGTCAGAAAAAGTTAGTTTGGTTCCTTGAGAAAAAAAAGTTCGATTTTGTCTAGTAGTGTATTTTGTGGAACAACAATTTAAACGACCGTCACGAAATATTTCCTGGAACTAAGGAAGCTCTCGTTGAATTAATTGTAGCGGTTTTCCACATTGACAATGGTGTTTTATCAATAAAAGTTTAACTAAGTTGACCTAAGCATTCTTGACCTAAAAATCCATTTTGAATGTGGTGCCAAATCATGACACAGAAATTTGCATGTGTTAATATCAGTACTTAAGTACTTAACTTTTTAATGCGAATGGCAATCGGATCCCTATAAGGCTAAGAATGATATATATGTAGATGTATGCAACAGCAAGAAGGAAACGTTTCAGACCCATAAAATAAATACATTCTTGTTTGGATTTAATAGCCGAGTCGATACTGCAATGTCCGTATGTCCGTCCGTCCGTCTGTCGCCTTGTTCTCAGAGAATAAAAGAGATAGAGCAACCAAATATTATTTCCAGACTCATGTGATATCACAATGCTACAAGTGTATTTCAAAACTTCGCCTTGCCCCTTCCGCCCCCACAAAATTACGAAAATCTGTTGCATCCACAATTTATTTTAGAAAATGACCATATCTATTAGTTTGCCGAATCGAGATCAGATCGTATTATTATAATACCCAGAATGAAGAAATTAATTTTCAGTGCTGCAGCACTACTCATTTTTGCTTACTCGCACCTTACTCAACCTGGCGGAGGAGATGTATACTCTTCATTGTAGATGTAAAATATACATTGTAGATGTTGAATCTACATTTCAGATGTATAATATAAATTTTTAGGAATCTTATTCCAGGCTGGGATATGCTTCAGCCTGTACAGGATCCTAACTAGAAGGTATATGTAGGTCGCAAGGAATTTTTGAGGAAAATGCATAAAATCACCACCATTTTATTTTTTGATTTTTTGTTTGTTTTATTTGTGTACGCGAATTTAGTCACTGATCGACTGATCCCCTTGAGGTAGTAAATAACAACTATGAGTCAAGTAAATAACATACCCTCAAGGCTGGCTGATGGCTGATGGACCGATAACAGAGGGTTACTTAATCATCAACTCACCAGCCAGTGTCCTACATATATCCTCTGTAAGGAGAGTCGGAGACTACTGGCGGGCTTGCGCGTGTGAGTGGATTGCCCAGTAACCAAGGGTTACTTAGGTCAATCGCCTCCCAACAAGTGTCCAATGTCCGAGGTAAGGCAATAGGTGTACGCCTGAACCGCGTTTTAGCTTCTTTATATATGTATGTACATTTACTGCTGAAAATATTTATATGCGTATTGGCAATTTGGTGTATCAACGGTAGAAAGGCTTAATATTTTAATGGAGGCCTACACCTTGTGACGAACCATGGTTCGTTACACATTTTAGATGTAGATTTAAAGTGATAAAATATCTACAAATTCCACATAAATCATTAGTTCACATATATACAAATGTACAATAGCGGACAATGAAATGTGGACACTAGGGCGGCGCTTATTTTAAAAATTTCTGAATTTCAAAGGTCTCAGGGTCTCAAAATGTTCCTTTTGTTATGAAACAATAAAATAAAAAGTTTTAGCCAAATCGGAATACGTTTAGAGGTGCAGCCTTGAGGTCAAAGTTAAAAAAAATACGATATTTTGACAATGTTTGTATGGCAGCTATACCCTATATCCTTCTGATCGGACTGATTTTTTTATATGATTTAGAATATGAGAATATGACTCTTCTTCGAAAATTTCAGCTCAATTTTTTCAAGTACTAACAACAAAAGAAGATGAGTTTCAGAAGTTGCTGAACGTCGCAAAAGAATATTCTAGTCAATATCCATCGAGAAATAAAAGTTGCTTACTTTAATACAAAAGTCGAGTATTAAATATTTTTTGTTGGTTGTAAATAGTTAGGCAATAAATGTGTGACAAAGTTGATTTTTTCTTCAACCAGTGATTTTTTGGCAGATGTCCTTGCCACTAAAGCCACTTTGGCCTATGTTGAATAGTTTGAGGCGAAATATAGTTTGCAAAAATGTTGTAGCACCTCTGATCCTATCTCAACATGACTTTTAAACCGATCCTGAGGCTAGTTTTTATGGCGCGAATTCAAAAACGTCTTAAGTCAGTCAGGAAATATTTGTTTTGCATAGGTACATTCATTAGCTGTTAATTCATTTGATAAGTTTCAAGTTAAAACTTTCAACACAAATTAAAAATTTAAAAATTTGTAAAAAAATGAGAAGTAACGTGAGTCGCTTCTAGTCGCGACTCTACTTTTATACCCGTACTCAGTCAGTATATAAATTTGTGAGCTTATGATTGAAATTTACATAGAAATTTAAAAATTTTACATTTTACATTTTTTTGCTACATCTGTTTACTACATCTACATCAAAAATGTAAATTATACATCTAGAACAAATATTCTACATCTACATCTCCTCCGCTCGCGCATTGCACAGGGCAGAGTGTGTGCGAGCGAGAAAGAGAATGAATATCGTCAGCAACGGAAGAGGAGGTAGGGGAAGCAACTGAAAATTAATTTCTTCATTCTGGCCATAATAATGATCCGATCTGTATCAGATCGGCAATCTGGTAGATGTAATCATTTCTTACGATACTGCGTTTTTAGTTTTATCGTATCTTTAAAATTGTGGCTGCCACAGATTTTCGTCCTTTGTGAAGGCGGAGGAGGGCGTGGCAGAATTTGGAAAGAAACTTGATTCAGTGTGATATCACATGAGTCTGGAAACAAAATTTGGTTGCTCTAGCTTTTATAGTCTCTGAGAACGAGGCGTCAAACAAGACGGACAGACGGACGGACAGACAGACAGACAGACATGGCTCTATCGACTCGGCTATTGATACTGATCAAGAATATATATACATACTTTATGGGGTCGCAAAAATTTTCCTTCTCTGCGTTACACACATCCACTTTTACCACAAATACAGTATACCTTGAAAACGGGTACAAAAAAACGGTTAAAGGCCTGTTTTAGAGATACTTTTTCTGAGTGCCAAAAGTGTTGTGAAATTAGGTTAACATTTTTTTAAAATGACTAAATATTCATACAGAATGTTGATCAAATTAAAAAAAATAATTCAGACGCCTATGTTGTGTTTTTTAAAGTTAGGCCAGAAACTTAAATAGCAACCTACGTAGTAAAGTGGCTTTCAGTCTTGTATCTTTTAAATTTTTTAAATGCGTCGCACAGTGGGGGCTTTGGCAATTTCATTGCGTTTAAAAGAAAAAACTTTCAGAATTTAGTCTGCAAAAGTACATGGTGCTACAATATCTAGAAGTTTTACAATAAATAGCCAAAGTTGAACTTTGTTACCAGTGCATATGTTCCTATGCAAAATGATGAATTCCAAGTATTTCGGATCGATAAAGAATTTTTAATGGCCTATTATACTAAAAAAATTGGTTTTACATTTAATTTTTAGCTTTACCATAATTTACAAAAAAAAAAAGAACAAAATTTTTTTTTTTTTGGTTTTTTTTTTTGGTTTACTATAAAACATGCATCTATTTTCGATGGATCGTTAGGAATATCCAATATTCTTAACATTTCTGAAGAATAAATAGTTTCTAATTTTTTTTGGTTTTAACATGTCTAATAGATGCAATAAATGGATCTGAAGAGATTCAACATGTTGAAAAGATCCTGGTTTTGCCTTGTTCGTGATATCTTACAAGTATTCATGTACCTGAATTTCTTGTAATCCTTGTTTCTCGTTTCCTGGGCCTCCTCTGACATCTCTCTAATTGTAAGACTTTGATGTTCTATTAAAATTTGACCGTGTGTCAAAATTGTATGAAGCGTTGGAGTAAGCTTCTTTTCTGGATACTTTTCAAATAACAACTCTGCAGTCTTCGAGGCATATTCGCAAAATTTGCGGGTGTAAATTTTGTCCTTGCAGTTTAAAATATTCAAAATTACAGCCAATCTTTGGATAATGCCTTCATCCACTCCATTTATTTTTGCTGTAATTTTCCGGGATGAGTTTCCATCGTTTTTGTTTTGGGGCAGTCGACCCTCAGTCCAAGTTTCGCAAAGAATTCGTCTTGAATCATTTTTTTCCTGTGTTTATGTTTCTCTTAGGCTGGCATGCTATCGTCAAAAGATTCTTCCGTTCGCGGGATTGTATATGCAAGTTTTAAAATAAACTCCATACATCTTATTCTTGAATGCAATGGGGAAATGCCATATTCAAAATAATAGCTAACAACATAATTTAGATAGCGAAAACTTAAAAATGGTTAAATTATTGAGTGTAGGGGAGAGGGCCCTGTTGTGGACCAGGTACTAGTTGTGGACCACCCCACAAAAACTTAGAAAGCAATCAGATGCTACTGATCTGAGTATTAAGAGTCATATTCGTTAACAATACGCAGCTTTTGTACTTATACCGAAACAAATAGCTGCTTTGGTCTAGGTGCTGTGAGCATTATAAAAAAAATGGGGAAAAAAAACTGGGAAGTAAATTTTATTATTTTTGAAGTGCAAAAAAATGGATATAAATTTTTTCCAAAAATTTTACTGTTTCGTTTTTCTTGTAGTGTGGTCATTGTAACTTGTGAATTATTTTCGTTTTTAACCAAAATATATGCACAATATATTGTTTTTGTTTTTTGGAAAAATTGTCTGTTTTTTGCCCGGTTGTGACACACGCCATGATACCTATTGTGGACCACCTGATTTTTTGTATTTAATGCGTGTATTTGGTTACGAAACTTCATAATATCATTGTTTATGGTATTCTTTAACAAAATGATAACATGTAAACCACTTTCCATTAGTCAGAGCTTTGAGCTTGATATCGATTTTAGACGAATCGTGTGCGTGTGACGTATGCAATCTCATTTCACGCATACAATCACACAATGCACATGCTGCATAGAATATCAAACTGATATAGATATTTGCGCTGGGTTTTGAGCTTTTAGCTATTTCTCTCTCTGCCGTTATCATAGGGAGCATGTTCAACGAGCTGCCTGTCACTTTTAGAAGATATTGGTCCTCTGCATGCGGCTACACCACAGAAGCCTTCGAATCGTGGAAGAAAGCCAATGAAAAGCTCAGTGATTTCCTCACCGCATTGCTTCTTTGAGAAATAAAGCAGCCGGAGCTCTTGCAGTCTTGGGTTTTTAGGCTTCTACATCGATAACAGTGACGCCACCTCGCACGAAAACGTCAAAATTTGGATTTTGTATGGGAATATGAGCTGCGACAGTTTAATTTGTATTCTACCTGAAAGTATGTCAATAAAATAAATTGTGAATAAATTGTTGCACACGGAAATAAATTTCAACTTGGATTTCTCATATTTCCTAAACCAAAAGTCCGATTCTTTTTAAACTTTATTTTTGAAAGCTTTGGAAAATTCTCTATCGATTCGTGTATTGGATTTATCCAAAGCGTTCAAAAAATGCATTGACTTTTGCCACCTCTTTGCGGCTGAGACCGCACTGTGCGGCGCTTACATCTCCGCTCCAATTTTCTTTGTTCATTTCGTACCTCTTGTGATTGAGATTCTCGCAAGTGCAACATGCCCTCTCGCACATTTTAGTTAACTTGTTTGCTTCGTTCGACTGGTATTTCTGCTCTATTATTTATACCACCTGACCAAAGTGTTGGAAGATCGTTTTCGGCTCTCAAAATGGTGCTTACAGATCAACGATGCAACCTCGCTGACGAGTCATCGAAACTAATTTTTGTAAAATTAAATAATATTTAGTAATTAAACGGTAACCCAAAACATGACACCAAAAACGAAATACCTATTTTTAGCGAGACTATCTGTCCGATATGTTGTAACCCAATTTTTAACTAATGAATCAAAATTTGGGTAAATTTAAAAGCCGCGCACACAGAGCTCTTACAGCAGCGGAGAAGCTACACCCGGCGACAAAAAAAGCCGCACCTTGAAATTTCATGCATTTTTGACTTCACTAGTCGCTGGTTTTCGCAAATTTTAGTCGATTCGTCTAATTTTTATTTTTTCTTATAGCTAAAACAATTTCAAAGAAAAGTGCATACTACGTTTTTTTCCTAGCATAGTCATACACTAAGAAAAAATGATTTTTAAAGATTTTGACCAAACAAAAGAAAAAATTAAATTTAAATAGAAAAACGACTTTTAATAACCAAAACTAAACTTTTTCCAATAACTTGATTAAATTCCTATTAAGTAATAAAAAAATAATTGCAACTTTTTTTTTAAATTAGTAATTAATTAATATTTTTTAGTACCACCTTTGGCGTAAGGAAAGAGCGTTTTATTTTAAAAACGATCCTTATGATTGGTATTAAAATTTTGTTGAGATAAGATCACAGGTGCTATAACGTTGTGCAAATGATATTTTGGCTCGAACTATTCAACGTTGGCCAAAGGAAGTGGCTTCAATGGCAAGGACACCTACCAAAAAGTACCCTAAAAATGTTCAAATAAAAACGAGAAGGAATGTGAGTCGCTTCTAGTCGCGACTCTACTTTTATACCCGTACTCAATATATAAATTTGTAAGCTTATGATTAAAATTTAAAAAAAAAATTTGTAATTTTAGATTTTAAATTTGTTTGCTACATCTGTTAACTACATCCAGAGGAGGTGGGGAAAGCAACTGAAAATTAATTTCTTCATTCTGGTTATAAGAATAATCCGATCTGTACCAGATTTGGCAATCTGGTAGATATGGGCATTCTCTACGATACTGTTTTATCATATCTTCAAAATTGTGGATGCCACAGATTTTCGTCCTTTGTGAAGGCGGAGAAGGGCGTGGCAAAATTTTGAAAATAACTTGATTCAGTGTGATATCACATGAGTCTGGAAACAAAATTTGGTTGCTCTAGCTTTTATAGTCTCTGAGATCTAGGCGTCAAACAAGACGTACAGACTGACGGACGGACAAACGGACAGACGGACAGACAGACAGACAGAGACTCGGCTATTGATGCTGATCAAGAATATATATACTTTTTGAGTACGGATATAAAAATAGCTTAAATTGGTCAAAGTAAAAATCAAATTGAAGTAATTCAGAGTGGTAACGTATTATATTATCGGATGATTATAAATTAAATATAATTAGATCCGATGGCTTCCGCACAGTTCGCCGTAGAACAGGAGAACGATATTCCGAAAACTGCTGTATTGTCACTGTAATTCGTTTTCTTATATTTTGATATGGGGATGAAATCTAACTATAAAACTAATTTGCTTTTAATAGTTCAGGGTTTGGTTAATGAAAAAAAGTTTGAAAAGATTCTTCTCACTTGCGTTGTACCTAGAATTGAAACCGATGCTGAGATGGAAGAACTCATCATTCAGGACGATTTTCACCTTGTCATTGGGTGCGGTCTGTAAGTGATTCTTTGACTTTGTGCTTATTTTCATCATCTCATCCGAGAATATAATGAGTTACCACTCTGAATCACTTCAATTCGATTTTTCCTTCGACAAATTTAAGCTATTTTTTATTATTTGAAAATTTTGAAGGTACTTTTTGGTAGGTGTCCTTGCCATTGAAGCCACCTCCTTTGGCCGACCTTGAATAGTTCGAGCCAAAATATCATTTGCACAACGTTGTAGCACCTGTGATCTTATCTCAACAAAATTTTAATACCAATCATAAGGATAGTTTTTAAAATAAAACGCTCTTTCCTTACCCCTTTGCCAAAGGTGATACTACAAAATATTAATTAATTACTAATTTAAAAAAAAGTTGCAATTGTATTGTTTTTGTTATTAGCTAATAGGAGTTATATTAACTTATTGGACAAAATTTAGTTTTGGTTATTAAAAGTCGTTTTTCTATTTAAATTTAATTTTTCTTTTTTTGGTCAAAATTACGGAAAAAGCGTTACACACGTGGGATTTAAAAATTATTTTTTTCTTATTGTATGACTATGATAGGAAAAAAAACTTAGTAAGCACTTTTCTTTGAAATTGTTTTAGCTACAAGAAAAAATAAAAATTACACGAATCGACTAAAATTTGCGAAAACCAGCGACTAGTGAAGTCAAAAATGCATGAAATTTCAAGGTGCGGCTTTTTTTTTGTCGCCGGGTGTACTTATACTAAGAAAAGCGTCAACGACTCAGTTTTTTCCGCGCACATGTGAGTTAGACTTCGCAGTGGCATCGTGTGGTCTGATGGTTTGTTATTATTTTCACTACCTCCGAAAAGAAAGATATAATTTGAAAAGGCTCAATAGCCGAGTTGGAGGTGTAATGGTGTGGGTGTCATTTCGTATTATAGCACCTTCAAGTTGCAATTTTTTTCAACCACAATGAATGCGCTGGCTTAGAATTGATTGTTATAAGAGGCTTTTCCACACTTCAAAAAACTTTTTGGAAACCTTTCGTGGACTTTAATTTGGAGGGACCTGATGGATATTGTTATTATTTTCACGACCTCCGAAAATCAAGCCATCATTTGGATAGGCCTCATAGCACAGTTTAAGATGTGGGGGCCATTTCGTATTATGGCAACAGGCATTTCCGCACTTCTAAAACCTTTTTGGAAACCTTTCGTGGACTTACCAACATAATAATGCGCGATCCATACATCCCGGATTGATAAAGAACCAACTTCTTGAAATTTTGTATATAGTCTTGATTTTAAATTTTTTCAGACTGGATAACTCTTTGGTAAACCAAGGAGGCTTTCCAGACCGGACAAGAAAGTGGGAATCAAGAATCAAAAAGTGTGTCAAGTACATTGTAAAATGTGCCTTTCATAACGTCAGTGCAAAAGTACAGAGCGGACCAATAAAAATCCCTTATGAGGTTATTAAGCTTCGTAAACTTGGCTTTACGAAAGCAACGGAGACGTTCAGATAGCCTAATAGCCTTTTCACACTGACGACCATCCACCATCCCCCATCCATTTCTGGGATGGGCCGTAAGGTTTTGCCGTTCCGAAAATTTCACAGTTATTCCGCCATTCTCCTGGGATGTTCCTAATTCGCACGTTTCCATGCGGTATTTTTTCGATAATTGTCAAATGCAACCATAAATATTTGACATTCACAACGAAAAATCGGAATTCACTACGAAAATGTAAACAATGACAGACAGGAAAATGGAAAAAAAACAACAACAAAACATCTGATGTCAAAATATTCTCAGGCACAAAAACTCAGAAGTGAGATAGTTTGTGGACTATCCTCTGGAAATTTGTTTATGAGGAGTGTTTTGCAAAACTCATGCAGGAAATTGCACACGCTGTTGGCTAACAGCCCTCCGTCTAATCTTTACTCATAAAACAGCCCAAAGTATACAATGCTATGGCGATATAAAATTTTCATTAAACAGCAACTTTGTTTTCGGCTACATCTTTCTTCCAAAATGTCCCGAACCGCTTCTAAAAAGCCCTATCATATATATTGTATTTAAAACATTGATTAAATTTTGTAGATGCAGTCACAAATGACCACGCTTCAGTTTTTTCGAAACAAATATCAATTATAATATCTCCTCCTCGTCCACATCCTCATCATCCATGTGCAGCAAACATGATTAGTTTGGTCAAGAATATGTTTTGCTGTTGAATCACATTTACAACCATTGAAATATTATTAATATTCATTTTAATTAAAGACGTAAACAAATTTCCGCACGCAATTATGAGCATCAGCTTTTTTTCATGGATGGGGGATGGTGGATGGTCGCAGTGTGAATCGGAGTTTCACATATTTCAAAAATTCCCACCGTTCCTCCGGGATGGGCTCAGTGTGCAGAGGGTATAACCGTTCGATCCAATTACAGTAGGCCCAATATCGACCGACACTTCGAATGTAGGATGGTAGGAGTCTTCAGGTTTAGTGAGCGGAATGGCTCGGGTTAGCAACGCTATGGTCGGATCCGAGACAAAGCACAGATCTAGCAATCGACCCAAGGAATTTTTCACATGGTTGACTTAAGTCAGGAATAGGTCCAACAAGCCGTCGATAAACCAAGGAGGCTTTCCAGACCGGACAAGAAAGTGGGAATCAAGAATCAAAAAGTGTGTCAAGTACATTGTAAAATGTGCCTTTCATAACGTCAGTGCAAAAGTACAGAGCGGACCAATAAAAATCCCTTATGAGGTTATTAAGCTTCGTAAACTTGGCTTTACGAAAGCAACGGAGACGTTCAGATAGCCTAACCGTTCGATCCAATTATAGTAGGCCCAATATCGACCGACACTTCGAATGTTGGATGGTAGGAGTCTTCAGGTTTAGTGAGCGGAATGGCTCGGGTTAGCAACGCTATGGTCGGATCCGAGACAAAGCACAGATCTAGCAATCGACCCAAGGAATTTTTCACATGGTTGACTTAAGTCAGGAATAGGTCCAACAAGCCGTCGATAAACCAAGGAGGCTTTCCAGACCGGACAAGAAAGTGGGAATCAAGAATCAAAAAGTGTGTCAAGTACATTGTAAAATGTGCCTTTCATAACGTCAGTGCAAAAGTACAGAGCGGACCAATAAAAATCCCTTATGAGGTTATTAAGCTTCGTAAACTTGGCTTTACGAAAGCAACGGAGACGTTCAGATAACCTAACCGTTCGATCCAATTATAGTAGGCCCAATATCGACCGACACTTCGAATGTTGGATGGTAGGAGTCTTCAGGTTTAGTGAGCGGAATGGCTCGGGTTAGCAACGCTATGGTCGGATCCGAGACAAAGCACAGATCTAGCAATCGACCCAAGGAATTTTTCACATGGTTGACTTAAGTCAGGAATAGGTCCAACAAGCCGTCGATAAAGGCATGTCGTGACATGGGAACAAGGTTATTAGACTCGTTTACCGAAGACCAAGACATACCCGAAAAATTAAAATCACCAAGAAGTATCATATGGTCTTAACTGATAGCGAGGAAGGAACCGTTCTTAAAGCGGACAAATGATGCGACGAGCAAGTAATGAAAATGAAAAAGCCTGGGAGGATCAGTTTTACGCACAGGATTTGCAGGTCTTGTTCAGCCTTGACTATGAAATGTTCCGACGTAAATTTTGAATTCACTGCAATGAGGACCCCTCCTCCACGTCGAGACTAACGCTCATTTCTACAGATTGTGTACCGACCTGCCAAAACTTCGGAACTAAGAATGTCCGGCTTTAACCAGGTATCGGTAAACACAATAACTTGGGACGAGAATGACAGACTCTCAAGAAAAAGAGTGCTGAGATTACTACGCAAGCTTCTAGAATTCCGATAGGTGGCTAAAAGAGAGGAAGTTTGTTTTTTGGATGGTGGCGAAATGAGTCGGGGAGACGCTTTTTTTTTAATGAAGATATCTCCCTGGCATAAGAGAAATGCCAAACACTTAAATTAAAAATGAAAGTTGAGAGCACCCTTAATTCAATTCTATGATCTATGAATATATATATAGGCACTAAGCAAACAACACATAGAGGCGTCAAATCGACTAAAAACTGTTTGCATACAATTTTTGGACGATTGGCTCCCAAGCCTTTTGGTCGGGAGCTGATAGCTTCGGCAGGGCACTCGGCTCTCTCCGGGTTGAGCCGAGAGAGAGCGCCTGTGCAGCTGTGTCGAATGTAAGCCGTGTGCGTGTGTTTTTTTTTTTTTTCCATGGATACGCCATGGTGGGTGAGAATCTTTTGATAAGACGTGTCCGGCCCGTGCCAGACAACGAACTGGACTACCCCTCCGGGGCTTCCCAGCTAAACTCACCACACACAGCTACACACCTCATTCCCCGCGGGATCACCGCAAAGTATTACTTCGCGGGGATGGGTTGCCTACTTTAGGCAATCTCCAGCAAGCGTCGCTCCCTTTCGCATCTTCTCAGATCGCTCTGGATGCCTATAAGGGTGTCGCAGACGCGCTCCCAATTCTCCTCGGACTCCGTCATGAATACCATCAGCTCCTCTGGTGATGGGACGAACCTGGTTCTTGAGCGGTACCTCGTGCAGTGGTAGACAACGTGCTCCGGGTCCTCGCTCTCGTGCGGGCACTCGGGACACTCGGGGGTGTCCTCGTGCTTGAACCTATGGAGATACTTCCTGTAGCCTCCGTGGCCCGTCAGGAATTGGGTGAGGTGGTAATTAACCTCTCCGGTTCTCCGTCCTATCCATGCCTGGATGTCTGGAACAATCCTGTGGGTCCATCGTCCATTAGTGGCCGTGTCCCACCTTGCCTGCCATGCTGTTAACGACGCCAGTCTTGCCGATGTTCTGATGGTCTCTGCCATTCTTCCCAGCTCTGGACGCGCTGCGTAAAGCTGCGTCATCTCCATCGCTAGGATGTCCACCGGTATCATACCCGCGAGGACCAGGGCAGCATCATCCGACACCGTCCTATACCCGGACACGACTCGAAGAGCGCAGAGCCTGTAGGGCACTGACAGCTTCCTTCGGAGACTCTTGTTACCGGTTAGGACTGTCGACCACACCGGCGCAGCATACAGCAGAATCGAGGCCACTACTCTTGACAGGAGTAGCCGCCGGCCTGCTTTCGGACCCCCAATGTTGGGGAGAATCCTCGACAGGGCTGCCTGCATCCTGGAGGCTTTCTGGCTGACGTACTCGATGTGGGCACGGTAACTCAATCGGTTGTCCAGCATCACGCCAAGATACCGGATTGAGTCCTGCGACTTAATAGTCGCATTTCCCACCTGGAAAGACGCGTATTCCACCTTTTTCCTGCTTGTGATGAGAACGGCCTCAGTTTTATGGCCGGCCAGGTCCAGTCCTGCCCTCTCCATCCAGCTGGACACGATCCGGACTGCCTCGCTCGTCGTCCTCTCTATCGCCTGAAGCTCTTTGGCCACCACGACAAGTGCTAGGTCGTCGGCGAAGCCGATCAGCTGGCATCCCTGCGGAAGTTGGATTCTCAGGACGTCGTCATACATTATGTTCCACAGAAGGGGTCCTAGAACTGACCCCTGTGGAACTCCGGCTGTCACCTTGTAGAGCTTCGGTCCTTCCTCCGTTTCGTACCTCAGTACCCTATCCGACAGATAATTATCTATTATCCGCAGCAGGTAGGTGGGGATGCCAATTCTTCCGAGGGTCTCCTTGATCCGGGTCCACCTCGCCGAGTTGAACGCATTACGGATGTCCAGGGTCACAACCGCGCAGTACTCCTTCGTGCCAAATCTCCATCGGGTTCCCTCGATCGCCTTAGAGGCGATGTCAGTGACCGCTCTGATGGCGTCGACCGTGGATCTGGCCTTCCGGAATCCATACTGGGACTCTGACAGAGCTTCCCTCTCTTCGATCACTGCTAGGAGTCTAGAGTACAGGATCCTCTCCAGGACCTTACCGGCGGTATCTAACAGGCATATTGGGCGGTATCCTGACGGTTCCTCCGGTGGCTTGTTTCCTTTAGGCAAAAGGATTAAGCGCTGGACCTTCCACTGCTTGGGAAAAACTCCTTCCCTTAGGCATCTGTTGTAGGTGTCTACAAATACCTCCGCTCTAGTGGTTGCTCCGAGCTTTAAGGCCTTGTTGGGGATCCCGTCTGGTCCTGGGGCCTTCTTGTCTCCGACTCTCCGGATGGCTGTCGTCACCTCCTCTGCAGAGATCGGCTGCCACAGTTCGTGGTCTTGACGCTGAAAGCTCCCGTCCTGGTGTGGATGCTGTGGGAAAAGTACCTCCACAATGCTACGAAGTAGCGTCGGGCACGTTACTTTCGGCGTTTCCTGGCTTCTGATCTTCTTGGTGACGACCTTGTATGCCGTCCCCCAAGGGTTAATATCCGCCTCCTCGCATATCTGCTTAAAGCAGGACGACTTGCTGCTTTTTATGGATCGCTTAAGGGCTCGCTTGGCTGCACGGATATTGTCTCCCAACGTGTCGAACTCCGGGTGACCCCTGGCTCTCTGGTAGCATCTCCTTGACCTTAGGCATGCTTTCCTGAGCTGTGCGATCTCTTCGTTCCACCAGTAGCAGGGTGCTCCTCGTCTGCTCGGCTTCCTTCTCGGCATTGCAGCGTCGCACGCCTCTTCTAGGCGTTTTGAAAGTTTCAGAGCCAGGGTATCTGCCGTTTCCCCTATTGGGCTCCAGTTGGCATCTCGGAGACACTCCTTGAACGTTTCCACGTCCAAGTGGTCGTCCTTCCATCTGGGTCCGGTCGTCTTTGCTTGCTGCCTCCTGCGTCTTTCTCCGCAGTCGAAATGGATCGCCTGGTGGTCGCTGAATGTAAACTCCTCGCTTACTCTCCATGAAGCTCTCCTATAGAGTGAGCTGCTCATGAACGTGAGATCTATTATAGACCCACGTCCCGCCTTGAAGTACGTCAGCTTCCTTCCATCGTTGGCAAGCACCACATCCAAGGACGCAAACTCCTCCAGCAGACACGTGCCTCTGGCGTTGGTCTCTCTGCTACCCCACTCCACTGACCACGCATTAAAGTCGCCCGCTATTACTAGGGGTGCTCTGCCGCGCGAGTCTTCTGCTATGTCTGATAGCATCCTCTGGAAGCGCGCTTGGTCCCAGCTCGGCGGAGCGTAGCAGCTGTAAAAGGTGACACCTCTCAACTTCGCTCTCACAAAGCCGTCGTTGGCAGCGCATATCTCCCGTGGGGGGGTTTTAACAGACCAGATGGCTGCCTTCCCGCATCTGCTGTTGGTCCAGCCGCTTCCCGGTATCGTCCTGAATGGCTCGCATATGAGCACGACGTCCGTCTTCCTCTCTCTAACTGCTTGTCTCAGGAGAGACTGTGCAGCCTCGCAGTGGTTGAGATTCAGCTGAGTGCATCTCATGCTGACCTCTTCGACAGGGCGCTCCTAAACAGGGGACATCTACCGCTGGGGACATGTGCGTGTGTGTGTGTATCTTTTTTTTTTTTTTTTTATAACAATAATGTAAGGGGTGGGGGGGGTTTATGTGATGGGTAGGGTATAAATGGGTGGGGTATAAATGGGTGGCCCCGCAACCGCGGGACTGCCGCTAGGCATTACTTCGCGGTGCGGGCTGTGGGGTCTTCTTGGATTTAGCCGGACTGGCTCCTCTCCAGCCTGCGCAGCTCCTTGATTGTTGTTGCTGCCATGTTGGCAACTGCGCTCCATGCCTGCTCATCGGCTAGCATCTTCTCGGTCAGGGTGTCCGCGTTGACTCCTGCAAGCGTCTCCCCTAGCCTCTCTCGCTCTTGCGAGAAACGGGGGCACACAAAGAAGATGTGCTCCGCATCCTCTGCATTTCCAGGGCCACAGTAGCTGCAGTATGGGTCGTCTGCATGTTTGAACCGGTACAGGTACTGTTTGAAGCAGCCATGTCCCGTCAGTAGTTGGGCCAGGTAGTGGTCCACCTGGCCTTGCCTTCTTTGCAGCCACGGCTTGAGCTGTGGGATGAGTCGTCTGGTCCACCGTCCTTTTTCTGCTTGCTCCCATCGCCTTTGCCACCGGGCTATGGTGCCCTCTCGCCGCTCGCTGGCTACTTCCAGCCCGCTCTGCCGTTCATCCGCCAGTAGGTCCAGCGGGACCATGCCTGAAACAACCAGTGCCGCGTCTTCCGACACCGTCCGGAAGCAGCATGTAGCCCTTAAGGCGCAGCGCCGGTAGGCGCTTCTGCAGTCTCTGCTGTACGTTGGCACCCCCATTGCTGGTGCCCACACCGCTGATCCATACAAAATTATGGATGTGACCACACCGACGATGAGCTGTCTGCTGCGTTGCCGTGGTCCTCCTGTATTGGCCATCATCCTACTGATGGCCGCCGTTGCAGTGGCTGCTTTCGCGCTGGCGTATTGCAGGTGTGCCT
Source organism: Drosophila subsilvestris (assembly GCA_035043285.1). Lineage (NCBI taxonomy): Eukaryota > Metazoa > Arthropoda > Insecta > Diptera > Drosophilidae > Drosophila > Drosophila subsilvestris. The sequence continues at coordinate 23,930 of JAWNNB010000389.1, forward strand.
TGTAGTTTAGCCTGTGGTCTAGGATTACCCCTAGGTACTTCAGGGCTGGTTTGGTCTGTATGTCGACGCTTCCTACCCTCACGCATGCCTTCTCTACTTTTTTCCTGCTGCTTATAAGAACAGCCTCCGTCTTTCTTTCGGCCAGGGAAAGTCCGTTCTGTGCGAGCCAGTCCACTATCTTCGCGATAGCTGCGTTGCAGTTGGCTTCTGCCTCCTGTACGCCCTTCGCTATGGTGACGAGCGCTATGTCGTCTGCGAAGCCGACGAGCGTGCACCCATCTGGCAGAGCGAGCCGCAGGATGTCATCATACATGGTGTTCCACAGGATTGGCCCTAGGACCGATCCCTGTGGTACACCGCCGGTGATGGTATGCAGCTTCGTTCCCTCGTCCGTGTCGTACATGAGTACGCGGTTCGTGAAGTAGCTCCTCAGCGTCCGTACGAGGTACTGTGATATGCCTCTCCGTGTCAAAGCCGCGAGTATACTTCTCCAGCTGGCTGTATTGAAGGCATTCCGCACGTCTAGCGTGCATATCAGACAGTACTTTTTCGTGCCTCCAGCCCATCGCGTTCCTGCAATGGCTTCTTTGGCCAGTCTGGTGACCATCTCAATGGCGTTTATAGTGCTCATCTTCTTCCGGAATCCGTACTGGTGGTCGGAGATGCCCTGGCGCTCTGTCAATTCAGCCTCGAGTCGGGTGCATACCAGCCTCTCGAATATTTTGCCCATACCATCTAGCATGCATAGTGGTCGGTATGCCGATGGGTCACTTAAGTCCTTGCCGGGCTTGGGTACAAGGACTAGTCTTTGGCGTTTCCAAGCTAGGGGTACTCTCCTTTCCGCTATGCACTGGTTGTACATTTTCGTGAATGCTTCCGGGTGGGCGCTAATTAAGTATTTCAACGCTGCATTGGGAACTCCATCGGGACCCGCCGCCTTACCGGTCTTTAGATTTGCTGCTGCCTTCAGCACCTCTCCCACATTGATGGTAGTGGCTGCCGTATCCGTGTCTGCCTCGCAGTCTGGCTCTTGGAGTGGTGGCTGCCAAGGAAAGAGTGCTTCAACTATTCCCTTCAACTGGGTGGGGCATTTGGGCATAGGCTGTCTATTGAGTTTTCCCATGACCAGCTTGTACGCACCTCCGAAAGGTTCGGCATCTGCCGCATCGCAGAGTTCTTGGAAGCATTTGGCCTTGCTGCTTCTAATTGCGTCTCTTAGGGCTTTCCGTTTGGCCTTGAATGCCATTCCATTGCTCAAAAACTGTAGTGTGCCTCTGGATCGCTGGTAGGCGCGACGGGCCGCGCAGCACTCCCCCCTGGCTTGCGAAATGTGCTCGTTCCACCATGGTACTGGTCGGTGCCTGCTTCCTCCGTTCTTTCTTGCCTCCATAGCAGCATCACATGCCGCTATGACGGTCCTGCCGATGGCGCTCGTGCATGCTTCGGCGTCCCCAGTGGCTGTTAGGCTCTCTGCTGCGTAGAGTAGTGCGGATCTGTCGAGTGTTTCTTCCTTATATCCTGCCTGCGTCGATCTTTGGATCCTGGCGGTGTTCCTGCTAGCCGAGATTTCCGTCAGCACTGCTAGGTGGTCGCTATGCGTGTACACGCTCAGCACATGCCAATTGGACTTGCGTGCGATCTCCGGGCTTGCAAACGTTAAGTCGATGACAGACTCGCGGCCCGCCTTGCTATACGTCGGGGCACTTCCTGTGTTTAAGAGGCAAACATTCACGTTTGCGAACTCTTCCAGTAGCGCTGACCCTCGAGGCGTGTTCCTGGTGCTCCCCCAGGTCGTGGCCCATGCGTTGAAATCGCCCGCTATTAGGACCGGGGATCTGCCTTGGGCATCGCTGGCTATGTCGCGGATGACTGCCTCGTACTCCTGTTGAGTGTGGCGTGGCGCTATGTAGCAGCTGTATATATGCATGCCCTTATGCTTGGCTCTTGCGTAGCCCACCCTTGATGCTCGCAGCTCCAGATTGCCGCTCCGCCGTCTGAGCTTTGTTGCCAACCTCCTTCGTGTTTGCTCGCATATGGCTCGCTAAGTATGGCTACGTCTATGTTCTGCTCCAAGACTATTTGCGCCAGCTGGTCCTGAGCAGCTCGGCAGTGGTTGAGGTTAAGTTGTAGTATCTTAACCATCGATCAGCTTAGACATGGCCTTCTGGGACAGGAGCGGCTAAGGACCGACTGTGCTGATGAGTGTTTGTCTCCCGGCTTGCCAGCGCATAGTAGGCATTTTGGTGGGTTTCTGCACTGGCTGTGCTTGTGCCCCTCTCCACCACATTTGTAGCAGGCTTCTTTTGGCACGGGACGCTTGGATCTGCACCTGGCTGCGGTGTGTCCGTAGGCCATGCACTTAAAACACCGTGTTGGCGCAAGGCGTCGTCGTATGCGGCACACCACCCAGCCAATTCGCACCTTGCCAAGGTCGAGTAGCTTCTGGGCTATGGCGGGCTGAAGGTTCAGCGTGGCTACTTGTGTGGCCCCATACGCTTTCCGCATGTTCGGGGCAACTAGTTGAGATGGGTTGACGCCCATCGGTACTGCTATTGTCTCCAATACTTTCTCGCTTGTCGTGAGCTCGTCAAGGTCGAGGATTTCGATCGCGGCTGTCTCCTGCATAGCCTTCACAGCTGCCTTGTCTCCAAGAGCTTCTTGTATGGCCGTCTGTACCTCCTGCGTAGCGGGGTCCGAGGACTGTTGCATCCTGAGGAGCAGCTCCCCAGAGGCAGTCTTCCTTATGCCCTGCACCTTGCTCCTAAGGCCTTGGAGCGATGGGGCGGCCTTCACCAGCTTGAGGATGTCGGCATAGGACGTCTCCTCCGTGCATTTAACCAGCACTGCGTCTGGCCGCGTTGCCTTCTTTTGTTTGGCACGCCTACCTCTGACCTCACTCCACTTCTGGGTTGGGTCAGCACTTTCTGCCTTGCTTATCGGGCTTGCTTTTGTCGCCTCTTGCCGGATGGTGTCCGGATGGCCTTGCCTGGGCTTGGCGCGAGCGCTCTTCTCCTCCGTTTGCGTCTCCTTAGTCGCCTTAGTCGCTCTGGGCTTCGTGGGCTGTGGATCGCAGTTGCCCAGCCTGGGTAGGGGACCTGCAGGTGGCAGTGGCACTGGGTTTTCCTTGGCTCCGTCCTTTCATCCGCTGGCGCCTTTAGCTGGGACCTGACCTCCATTTGCAGCTCCTTCATTCGCCCGATCATCTTCTTGATGGCCATGTTGATAGACCTCTGGCCCTTCTCGTTAATTTGGTGTAGAATGTCATCCAGTATTGCTACCATCTCGTCAATATCTTGGGCGCTGGTCCTGCTCCTCTTTAGGGGAGTTTTCCTCACGCTACTCGATGGAGAAGGGGGGTCCTGCGGTCTCTTTGGGGTATCAGCGTCCTTTATTTCGTCCGATGGCGGCCCGCTGGCAAAGCTGCGCATCGTGCTTTGCTTCAGGGGCGGCGCTGAGGCTGCTAGTTGGTGTGGCGGTGTTCGGGCCACCTTTGAGGCTTTTTGGAAAGCCATTTCTCCGTTGCTTGTATTGCTACTTGCTTCGTCGCCCAAGTGTGCCACCGGCAAAGCAAGGGTGGGGGAAATGATTTTTGGGGCCTCCAGAGCTCCAGAAGTTATGCAGTTTGGATGGGGTGTAGCCGCATAAGTTTTCCCCGCCTAGGAGGTAGGCAGTACTCCTTACAGCAGGTCGCTGGCACAAGCTGTCTGTTGCGGGAGCCACTGACTCTCCGCAGTAGGCGCTGTCAAGGGCTGGCTGCTTTGGCACCCAGTGCCCCTTCACAGCACTGCTGTCGATCAGCTGGCTAGTGGCCTGCACTCTCAAACCCTGGTATACCAGTCGATCAGCTGCGATGAGTGGAGTGGAATGTGTGCAACCCCAAAGCAGAAAAGGAAAAAGTTGGAGGAAGGAAAGAAAGGGAAAAATGGAAGAAAAGGCTGGAGCCTCCGGGCGTTGAGTGCCTATGCGACGCACTCAAGGTGGGGCCTGGCACCCCTTGCCCCCCTTTGGATGCCCGTGTGGGAACGACGAGCAGTCCGGATCCGGGGCCAACAGATGTGTGGCTTGACTCTCCCAGGTGAGCACGCGAGGTCAGCAATCGCTTTGGCTAATTTGTGGTTCTCTCCGCAGGTATATTTCGCTATTTCGGATTTTGTTTTGCAGAGCAGCTGTTTTTTCGCGTCCGCACTCGAAAAGAAACGTTTTGTGTGTGTGTATCTGTACCTGTGTGTGTGTGTGTGTCGAAGGGAAGTTACCTTAAAATTGAGAGCACCCTTAATTAAATTCTATGATCTATGAATATATATATAGGCACTAAGCAAACAACACATAGAGGCGTCAAATCGACTAAAAACTGTTTGCATACAATTTTTGGACGATTGGCTCCCGAGCCTTTTGGTCGGGAGCTGATAGCTTCGGCAGGGCACTCGGCTCTCTCCGGGTTGAGCCGAGAGAGAGCGCCTGTGCAGCTGTGTCGAATGTAAGCCGTGTGCGTGTTTATCTGTGCCTGTGTGTGTGTGTGTGTCGAAGGGAAGTTACCTTAAAATTAGGTATTTTTTTTTCAGGTGGCCTGGTTATTTCAATGTGTGCGTTTACACGTGTTTTTACACACGATAGCTATCACTGTATGTGTGTTCTCGAACTCTGACGCCCGGCAACGAAAATCTTTTTTGTCATTGCGAGCTGGATTGCGTTGCTGTAAGTTGATTTCGAACAGCCTATTGCGATATTTCGATTTAATAATATCATCATTTCTCTTCTTCTTTTTATTATTATTCTTAAAGGTGCGTCTAGACGCTTTTATGTCTGTGAGGCTGCACGCTTTGTTTACACGTTGCAGCATTTTGTAAGCAGCTTTGCTCGCACAGAGGGCAGAGAGAGAGAGAAATAGCTGAAAGCTCATGACTCAGCACAAATATCTAAATCGGTTGGATATTCTGTGCAGCATGTGCATGCATGATAGTATGCGTGAAATGTGATCGTATACGTCACACGTACACATGCTGCCGTGCAGCCGCTGCATCGTCTAGACGCACCTGTATATATTATATTATGGAAATACAGGTGGCTCCAGGTGCGTTATAGAGTCGTGCTTGCAAGGGTACATTTTGAAAATAAGTATTTTGGAAAATTAAAATCAGGTGCTGTATCAACCCTGAGATTGTTTCAGGCACCGAATTTCAATAACAACCTTCCTCAAGCTACCGAAAACAATGTGTTTAGATTTGCGGATAACAGCGACGAAATCGGATCATATTCTGATTTTAAAAAGGAAACTTTAATAGTAAATATAATTTTTAATTTGACGTTGATAATAAAATGATTGTATCTGATCATTTTATTATGAACAGGTTCGATGGCGACGGAAGGTAGACTTTCTTTGATCCTACCCAAAAGTGAAATTTTGTCCGAACTGCTTAAAGAAGGAACAAAATGAATTATATTACAAAAATTAGTATTGGGAAATGTCTCATGAACTTAATAAAGAAAAAAAGAGATTTAAATTTTATAGGAAGAAGGTACATAAGCTGCAAACATCGTTAAGGATCGAAAAATACAAGAAGCTTCGATATTCGAAAGAGTCACGTAAACCGAAAAATATATTTACAATGATTTACAACCAATTCGGTTTGCAAAATGCTCCTTAAAAATAAAACTTCCTGGCAATAGGATGACAAAATAATTGCTCAAAGCATACATTTTTGTTGAACAGAGTTTGACCAATTCCGTGGAAATTTTATTTTAATAGAAAAAAGTAGCCGCTGCGTTCGTTCATATGCAATGTTTATTTGTGACTGATGAGAGGTTCTGCTCGAAGGCAGATGGTAACCAAATAAGAAAACAAAAATAAAGAGGAGATGAGAATACGTTGCTTCGATACGTCTCTCACTCATACATGTAAATATGCATATGTGTGTCAATACATGCGTGCATTGATAGCAATGGTAATTTTCAACACCCTTCCTCAATGCGAGCATGCTTACAAATTCATTTGATTCAATTTAAACTTAACATTTTAGTAAATTCAACATGCTTTCTCTTAGGGAGATTCTTGGTCAAGACATCAGCAATCATATCGTTTGTACTAGCATACTTTAAGTTAACTTGACCTTCTTCTACAACCTGACGAACGAAATGATATCTTATATCAATATGCTTGGTCCTTGAGTGATGAACTGGGTTTTTAGCCAGCTCCTGTGCGCTCAGATTATCGCCATAGAGGGTCGTAGAGGTAGTTTTATCTCCACAACCGATTTCGATAATCAATCGCCGTAGGAATATGGATTCCTTACACGCAGCCGAAAGTGCCATGTATTCTGCTTCCGTGCTGCTAAGTGCCACGCTTCGTTGTTTCTCGGATCGCCAAGAAATTGGACCACCTGCCAAAAAATAAACGTAGCCCGTATAGGAATTCCGGTTAGTTCGGTCTCCGCCCCAATCCGCATCCACATATCCAGTCAGGGGCTGATGACACTCATTGTAGTGTAATTTGAAGTTGACCGTTGCTCCCAGGTACCTTAGAACGTGTTTTACGGCAGCCAAATGCTCAGCGTGCGGATCTTGATTTCTCTGAGCCAACTTTGCAACTGAATGCAAGATGTCTGGTCTGGTTGTGAGTGCCAGCCACATCAGCTCACCAATCATGGATTGATACTTGACAGGATCATATACCAGGATTAACGATAAGTTACCTTTCCCTGTCTGCTGGTAGAGACAAGGCTCATTATCGCACGCAACAAATCCCAATTTAGTAAGGACGCCATTTAGTTTAGCATTCCATTCCCTTCCTGATTGCTTCAATCCATATATTGCCTTTACACCCATTTGCATCCAACTGCCCGATGTTCTGTTGGTAGGTCTGCCAACTGCCATATAAGCGAATCATATTCGCGTTGCATCGCTTCGGACCACTGTGATGCATGAGTACCTTTTAATGCCTCCTCATAGGATAATGGAATCTTCACGTTACTGTCAACCAGAGAACCAAGGATGTTGTACTCCTTTCTCGGGCGGCCAGGTTTTCCGGTTCTAATCAGCCTTGTTCTGCCAGGGCCAACACGAGGAACCGTCTCAACTGATTCTACTTTTTCAGTTGCACTCTCGTAGGCGTTAGAATCGCTGCTACTGGTATTGTCGTCGGCATTGCTTCCTCCATCGCTGCTGTCATCCTCATCAGGGTCGTCGCTGTCACCCTCACCAGCATTGCCATGAGTACCTTCCGACTGCATGGTAACTTCAGCCATCGGAAACTCGATTGCGACTGCATCCCTGTCGCCTTGGAGCTCGTTAAAGAGGACATCTCGCCTCTCGATCACCTGATGGGACACTGTATCATACAATCGATAGCCTTTAGCTGCTACCGAATATTCTTTGCCTTTTGGTTGAAGCTTACTCTTCCTTGGACCCTTGTCCAAAGCAACTGCAACGGAGCCAAAAACTTTTAGATGACCAACAAAAGATTTCTTACCAGTCCACGCTTCCATAGGCGTCATACTGGTAAGCGCACTGGTTGGTGACCGATTCCGTACATATACGGCTGCGTTGACTGCCTCAGCCCACAAGGATTCGCCTAATCCTGACTGGACCAGCATACATCTCGACATCTCTACCAGGGTGCGGTTTGCTCTCTCAGCAACGCCGTTTTGTTGAGGAGTGTATGCAATTGTCAGCTGCCTTTTGATTCCATGGTTCTTCAAAAACTCATCAAACGATTTTTTCACAAATTCACCGCCATTGTCGCTCCGGATACATTTAAGGTTTTTTCCCGTTTGCCGTTCAACCAGTGTTTTGAACTCGACAAACTTTTTAAAAACTTCATCCTTCCGCCGTAGAAAATACACAAATATACGCCTTGATTTGTCATCGATGAAGCTTAGAAAGTACTTCGATCCAGCAAGTGATTGTGTGCCAAATGGCCCGCACACATCTGCATGAATTAATTCCAAAATGTCTTGGGCTCTATTGCTGGATGCAACAGGAAATGGCTGCGCATGAATCTTGCTGAGCATGCATACTTTACAATTCATACTTTCTGGGAAAACCATATTTTCAATGCCACGCACCATTTCTTTGCTTTGTAAGTCTTTCATACTGCTGATATTCAAATGACCATACCTTTCATGCCACAAGACACCATCAGCTTTAATCGCAGCAAAACATCTGTTTTGTGTTCCTTGAAGCATATATAGGTTTCCAACTTTGTTTGCCTTTATAATGCAATCACCGTCTTGGACTACTTTCGCATATTCTTGCCCAAAAGTAACAAAACATTTATTTTTTACCGCGCTGCTCACGGAGAAGAAATTTCCATTCATTTTGGGAACATAGAGAACATTTTTTAACAACAGCGTTGAATCTCTCCTTTCCCTTCAGCTTTTAAAAAACCGGAGTCAGCCAGACCAATCATTTCTGTGTGTTTCTCTAGCTTTGTGAACAACTGCTTATCACAGCACATGTGGCTTGTCGCACCACTGTCCAAACACCACATACTGCTTTTCAAATTATCTGCGTCCATCGCATTTAATAGGCTGCACTGCTTGTTCTCTCCTTTTGCTGATTTTCCTTCGTATGAGCTCTCTTTCTTACTCTGAGCCTTCATATGCCCGTGCTCACCACACTTGAAATATATAATGGTTTTGTTTCTCTTCTTTTGCGCTCTCTGCGCGGCCGGCTTCTGAGTCGCAGTAAATGCTTTTGCGCATTCCTTTTGTTCTTCTGCATTCCCTTTTCTCTCGCCTTCTTCTTTCAGTTTTATACATAGAACGTCAAAAGATGGCAGACTGTCGCGCGTCTCTATGGCGACTACAAAATTTTCATAATGTTCTGGAAGGCTCGACAACAAAACAATGGTGCGCAGTTCATCATTTAGGTCGATTCCTACCGACCCAAGGCCATCGAGAATATCCACGAATTCGTTTATGTAGCTTGAAATGCTTTGCCTCTGGTCCATGCGTTGCTTAGCAATTTCTTGTACAGTTGAACCTTTCGTACTGGTCCACTTGGTTGATGGACATCTTTTAATTTCTTCCATGCCTCAGCCGACGTTTTGCAGTATCCCAATTGTGAGGTTTTCACACATAGCGTGATCATTGCCAGTGCCTTCTCATCCTTGGCCTTGCACTTCGGAACATTCGATCCTGTGGCGTCACCAGATGCTTCACCAGATGCCACACTCCACAACTCCGCGTGCACCAACACTGACCGCATTTGAATGGACCAGGAGTCATAGTTTCCCTCCTCCAATTTGTCAATTTGATAAATTCCGCTCATAGCTGATTATCGTTTTATTTCTGAGTCACACCGATGTTATTAGTTCCTAACTAAAACAATTACTTTATATTCCGATTTAAATATCCGATCCTGGGCCCATAACCTGTTGAACAGAGTTTGACCAATGCCGTGGAAATTTTATTTTAATAGAAAAAAAGTAGCCGCTACGTTCGTTCATATGCAATGTTTATTTGTGACTGATGAGAGGTTATGCTCGCAGGCAGATGGTAACCAAATAAGAAAACAAAAATAAAGAGATGAGAAAACGTTGCTTCGATACGTCTCTCACTCATACATGTAAATATACATATGTGTGTCAATACATGCGTGCATTGATAGCAATGGTAATTTTCAACAATTTTTATTTTTCCAAGGCATATGATTTTATGCGAAATGATATGGTGTTAAAATTTCCGTCTAAATCATCTTTGGGTAGATGGGCTCCCGTGAAATGTTTGGTCCCAGGCCTAAATGAGAGTTTATCAAACACGTTGCTTACAATTTTTTCAAAAATGAATGTAAAAAGTAAGCATGCTGTTTTAATTTTTGATGACATCTCAATTAGAAAGGGCCTGCATTATAATTCACACTGAGATGAAGTGGAAAGGTATGTGGATGATGGTGTGGAGAAAAGATCTCAACTGTGCAAGCAAATTTCTGTATTCATTGTTAGGGGGCTCTATGTGAGTTGGAAATATGTTTTAAGTTACTTTGCAATATCCACTGGGCTGACTTCTCTGAAGTTAAAGGAAAAAATTGATAATAATATCAAAGCTGCTCATAAATTGGGTCTTAATATTAGAGCAATTGTATGTGACCAAGGCTCAAATAACCGCGGAGCCTTTAAAAAATTTGGGGTGAGCTTTAAAAATTCATATGTTAAAGTCAATGATCATAAAATGTTTGCCATCTACGATGTCCCACATATTATAAAATCATTACGAAATATCTTAATGAAAAATTGTATCGAAACACCTGATGGACCAGTATCATGGAAAATAGTTAAAAAACTTTTTTAAATAGATGCTAAGTAATAACTCTTCTACTAGATTATGTCCAAAATTAACACGTAGCACATAAGCCCCAATTCATTTGAAAAGATGAAAGTGAAATATGCTACACAAGTATTTAGCCACACGGTATCCTCTGCAATCAAAACATCAATTGAAAGTGGCAATTTCGACGATTGCAGTCACCATCCAATAATGCAGCGATGCCAGACGAAGCCAATGCCAATGCGATTCTACTTTGTGCTTGAATGGTAGGCAAAATAATCAATATGACAAACGTTTATCCGGTACCTCCAGTTGCATCCAAAAAGAACAGTCCACCATGTTGTTCTTCGAAAGCTCGCAATATTTGGTCGTAACCCGTTCTTCGATTGATATTTAAGTGTGGCTCACTGTTTTGCACAAACGCATTAAGCTCGGCACGATCATACTGTTGTTCACGCTCCAGTTCATTGTTGAAAAGGTCGTGTATTTCACGATTAGGCGCTGTCATACCTAATTGAGCTAATGCTTTGCTTGCCATCATCAAGTAAAGGTCTTCAATAGCGATCAATGCTTCGTTGTAAATTTCCGGTGTATTGTCCATGTTTATATCACCCGTTTGACGGCGCAATCGATGTAAAAATCCTTTGACAAATGATTTTGATGTTTTTGCCACAATTCAGTTGGCTTTGCTGGACTGCACGTGGCTATAATAATTGCGAAAAGTGTCCGAATTTGTTGTGGACTAATGACAATGCTGCATCTTCAAGTGTAAGATCCCAATGCATGCCATTCTCAAGCAAATTCAATCGTTCGCATTCTTCGCGATACGTCCCACACAATTCTTCATCAATAGTTCGCAAAGATTCAAATGATGTTGGTCCACGAACATTTATTAGCAACGATCGCAAATAATAACACTCTTGATTGTGAGGATGAACTGTATAAATTCGTCCTATCGCATCTGAGTGAAACAATACTGGCTGACCATGAACGGCTCGTCCGCGTCTTGGAGCATTTCCCTTCAACCATACAGGGTGAATTCAAATTCAACGCACCACATGGACCGTGAATCATATTTTTGGTGACCACTTCAAACAATTCAGGATCCACTGTCTGATCTGGAATTTCTGCCGAAATCACATCGTCAATTTGATTTTCAATTAGTTCCGATTCAATTTTTGCATTCTTGTCAACAATATACTGGCGGAAAATTGCTCTACACCTCAATATGTTTTCTTGATTTTGCCGTATCTGCAGCCTGTATGCGTAATAATTCATAGCACTAACTTTCTTTGTTGCTTCTCGACCTACAATTGAATTAAATTAAATTTCATTTCAATAAAAATAAAAATAAATCATAAATTATTCAAAAATTTACCGGTTAAGGGATTTATCATTTAAATGTTGAAATTATAGCCATCTTGGCCGCTCCAAAACAATATGGGATATTGTAGTGCATCATAACAGCGATGAGTCTCCGATACACGTTTCAGTTGTTAATTTCTACGATGAAGCACAATATCACGATTATTAAATTGCTAACCAACTATGACTATTGCCACTTTGTCCACTGTTTGTGCATTGAAACGCCTTGCATGTGCGCCAACCGGTGTTTTATCAGCTCGAATAAAAATGTTATGATCGTCAGATGGCATTCGATCAAGCGACGTTTTGAATAACTGAACCAATTCGTTGTGCTCATGGAACATATCTTGCAAATCGAAAATAATTTTTCTCCGCGTGTTGGTAGTAATGGCACACCGACGATCAGCTTCGTCTTCCTTGTTCCCGAAAAAATATAATTGCAAAAATTGGTGGTCTGCGTTCTCGAAAAGTAACAAAGAGCCGGCTCGATGGTATATTTGACCTTGAATCTTAATAAAATAATATTGAAAACAAAAATTCAATTTGCATAAACAAAACTATTTAATTACCTTGAACGTTGGCATGTAGTTGTCTCTTATAATATTTGTGGCGCCAAAAGATGTCATTTGAAAACTCGAATTATACTTTCGTATATTGTCAAAAAAATGATTAGACTCAGGTGTCAATCCATTAAGTAATGTGCTGAATGGTTGGGGTGGGCTCTCCAATTAGGCAGTTTCACTTTACCACTCGCACAGCACATCCCATCTGCTTCACCTTTAAATTTATATGATCATTGGACCAATTATAATTTGCCTATGAGAAGCGTAATCGGCGACACTATTGTACGCGAACGCAACATCTTGTAGATTTTGTATATCACGACGTTCATTTGCAGCTGTTGTTGCATCAATGTTCCGTTGATTTGAACGGGACCTTTGTGCGTAGACGATTATTTTTATTGCGATGGGTAATGTCTTGGCTACTTTCACGGCTCCTCCAAGCCACAACTTGTGATGCATTTCGCGTTCGCCGGCCCAAATTCGATCGTCTCGACATTTAACTTTAAAAACCACACTGGTTGGTTTAAAACGCACTCATTTTCAAAAGCAACAAATATACTTACACGAAATGCAATTTTTTCAGAAAATAATTTTTCACACAAAAAGGTACAGAATGACACAAAATGAAATGAAATAGTCGTTCAAACACACATTTTCTACTAAATTTTAAAATTTTGTTTTGATTAATCTTTAACGTATTTAAAGAAAATTACAAACTTTTGTATAGAAACAAAGCCACATACTCTGACTATCATTTAAAAAATGCAATTTGGTGCACGCGTTGCGGAGAAATGAAAATTTGGGAGATTTTTGGTTAATTTTTAATTCTTGATGAGCCTATTTATAGAAAAGTACAAAAGTAAAAACCATGCCACATTCTCTGGCTATCATTAAAAACAAACAACATGCAATTTGGTGCAAGCGTTAGGAGGTAGACACCCGATTTTTTCTACAAATTTAAAATATAGATTTTTTACAAAATTTTGTCTTTAAAAAGTCAGGAAAAGTCGAAGTTTCTTGTGTCCTTTATTATACTTATACCCGTACTCAAAAGAAATTAAGGGATATTGTATTTGTGGTAAAAGTGGATGTGTGTAACGCAGAGAAGCAAACTTTTCCGACCCCATAAAGTATATATATTCTTGATCAGTACCAATAGCCGAGTCGATAGAGCCATGTCTGTCTGTCCGTCCGTCCGTCTGTCCGTCTTGTTTGACGCCTCGTTCTCAGAGACTATAAAAGCTAGAGTAACCAAATTTTGTTTCCAGACTCATGTGATATCACTCTGAATCATGTTTCTTTAAAAATTTTGCCACGCCCCCTCCGCCTTCACAAGGGACGAAAATCTGTGGCATCCACAATTTTGAAGATACGATAAAACTAAAAACGCAGTATCGTAGAAAATGACGATATCTACCAGATTGCCAAAGATCCGGTCAATATTATAGCCAGAATGAAGAAATGAATTTTCAGTTGCTTCCCCCACCTCCTCTAGCGTTGCTGACGACATTCATTCTCTTTCTCGCTCGCACACACTCTGGCACTCGGGCAATGCGCGAGCAACCCTAGCGGAGGAGATGTAGAATCTTAATGGTAGATGTAGAATATCTGTTCTACATGTATAATCTAATTTTATATGTAGATTTAGTTAACAAATGTAGCAAAAATGAACAAATTTAAAATTTCTTTTTAAATTTCAATCATAAGCCCACAAATTTATATACTGACTGAGTACGGGTATAAAAGTAGAGTCGCGACTAGAAGCGACTCACGTTCCTTCTCGTTTTTTTGTGTATAGGTGGATTCTTTAGGCGTCGCACAGTGGCTCGTTTTCCGAAAACTCGTTGCAAAAGTCGGATATCATGTTGTTGAATTTGGGAAATCTTTTGTTACACTTCAATTAAGAATTAATCAAGCCATTCAAAACCAAAATTTTGTAATTTAGAAAATCTTTTTTTTATAATCGTTGTTCAAAGTTGGACCATTTTTTTGTTTTCAAAAACTGAAGAAAAACGTGCATAAAAAGCCAAGTTGAATGCATTTTTCACAAAAAGTTCTCCAGGTAGGAGAACAATTTTTCCTAATATAAGGAATAAATTTAAAATATTAATTTAAAAACAAAAATGAAATATTTGTTGCGATTATATTTTATTAGATTTTTTTAAGAAACGTAATTTTTTTTTTTACTATTTTCACTTTTTAGCGAGCATTTGGCCGAGCATTGGAATATACAAAAAAAATAGTGGCAATATTCAACAAACAGAAAAAGCCACTTTTGTGCCCTTTAGGAGATATTAGTTGTTTTTCATTCCAACCCATGCTAACTAAACGGCCCTACGTAGTCGGCCATTAGAGAACGCTGCAGAGATGTTGCTCAATATAATTTTATTTTGAATTCCAGCTATCTTACAATTAACAAGCACATTCATAAGGTATAAATACGTAAATTTTAGATTAACCAAGCCAATTTAAATAAATTGATATAAAAATATTTAAATTTTTAACAAAACAATTTTCAATATTATTAAATAGAGAAACCAGTTCAGGCGAATCCTCTGATTTCAAATCCGGAATCAATCTTGCCGCTTGGGTAGCATAGTTCTCAAACAAGCTTGCCTCTATTTTTTCTCTGCAACTGAGAAAATTGATACTCAATGTTGAACAATCTTAATAATTTCACTGCCTATTCCAGTAATAAGAGCTGTTATTTCACGATTTTTGAAAAAACTCATGGAGGTGTTGCCGTAGTTGGTAGTTAGAGTTAGTTAGAGGTTTTGACGCCCCGGGCATATGAGAAGAGGCGCCGTTTGAAATTTTGTTTTTTCTGAAATGAACAAATTAAAGCAAACGCAGCAAAAGTTTTTGAAATTTGGACATTTTATTGGCCGTTTGATAGTTTCAGGTGTGATACTCCGTAATTTTTGTAACTCTGTATACAGCTCCAATCCATTAACGTCCGAGTCCCCTTCAGTTGTGAGAGCGGTGCTCAACTCACGACATCTTGCCAACAAAATAGTGTCCTTTTCAATGGACGCCGGGAGTTTTTGCGATTTTGAGTAAGGAAAAAAGTCGTATAAAACGTCTCATGATTTTTCATTTTCTCGAATCTCGTGACAGATGCGAGAGCCGTATCAACCAGAACAATAAAAAAATCCGTCCTGAACTGATCTTCTGGTGTGAAGCTTATAGACTCATCTTGACACTCGTATTCAACCATTCTCTTCTTTCGTCTTCTGCGAGATGAATTGTCAAATGATGAGTTAGCCCCAAGATCTTCAGCAAGTTTTTTGGCAGCTTGCAGAGCAGACTCAAAGCCTTTATTCCTGTAGGTGGATAGAAATGCAGCGATATCCATATCTTGTTTCTGCATTGTTTTTCTCACAAGATTAGCTTAAAATAGTATGTCATACCAAACAACCAGGGAAACGAGAAATTTGAATCGCATCATTTCATCAGCTAAATGTCTGAGGTATACAAATATGAACATAAGTATTATCAAAAAATTCCCATTTTTAGTTTGGCGCCCCTTAAAATTTGGCGCCCCTTAAAATTTGGCGCCCTGGGCGACCGCCTCGCACTCCCTGCCCTAAAACCGGCCCTGTTTGGATTGGTCAACCAACAACTCCAATTCCTTACGAAAATCTTCTTTTATTCTCCTTATGGCATCAAAATGATGATAACATTTTACTTTAAGAATGAGTAGTTGAGAATATAATATATCAATTTAAGTTTTTATTTTCAATAATTCGTATAAAAATCGTAAATTTTAAGTAAAAAATCTAAAGTTTTAATTAATTAATTACGCCTCTTATGGTAGGCGTAACTTAATAAATGTATCATCAACAAAATTTTGCAGCTTTGCACATTATTATAAAATATAATTAAGTAGATAACTTCTATAATTCAAAAGGTTTTCATTTCCCAACGTTTTGAGCAAACGAGCCACTGTGCGGAGCTGCAGACGCTCGCGCACACTTTTTCCTGTGCAGTGCGATGTATAATATACATTGTATAATATACATTGCAGATGTATAACATACATTTTAAAATTATTTCTTAATTCTAAGCTGACTAATTTATATACTGACTGATTACGGGTATGAACGTAGAGTCGCGTCCCCAGAAGCGACTCGCAACGTCCCTTCTTGTTTTATTTTATAACTCTACCTATTTTTTCATTAATATAATAGTTCATGAAAACAATCTAAAATATTTTGAATTAAAAACAAAAATTTTTTTTAAATACATTTTTTAAATATTATAGTTAATTATATTTATTTAAAAATTCCGATGATTTATGTTCAAAATAAAAAAATATTTTTAAAAATATTAATAATTTATTTTTTGAGTTGTTAATTATTGCCTGCCAGATTGGCAGAAAAGGTCACTCAGGCACAACCCTGTATGTATATTTATTTATTTATTTCATTCTATGTTCTATATTTAGTAGTTGTTATAGGAACAACGATATTTTTTCAAATTTTTTTTAATACGTTTGTTTAATTTTTTTTTAGTTTTTGCGGGAAGAACTGAAGTATGATTCAGGCTATGAAAAACGCCAAAAGGCGTTTCATTTTAATGATGACATGCATATATCGGTCAAAGAGCTGTGGGAAGCGTGGCTGAGATCAGAGGTACATAACTGGACTATTGAACAGACTACAGACTGGTTGGCCCAATCTGTACAGCTCCCACAATATGTAGATCTCTTCAAGTTGCATAAAGTGACTGGTGCTTCTTTGCCAAGGTAGGTCGGAAAATATAGAAAATAAGACACAAATTCTACTGTTCAACTTGGGCAACTATTCGTTTTCGAGATTTTTGCAAAAAAACAAGCCATTCGCACGTACAAATATGAAAACGGTTTTTACGGCGATTAATTCAAACTCAGATTTCAGTGAAAGTTGGGGCAATATATTGATACAACTTTCTGTAAATTTTGTGCATTGATGTCTCTATAAAATAGTTTATGTTCTACGCAAATATCTTTCGTAGTTTTTTTGTATTTAATTAAAACCTTAAAGATATACCGTTAGACGAGATTCAACCATTTTTTTCGTATATTTTAGATAGTTTAATATGTTATAGCCTTTTTACACTGGGCCGCATCATTGGATTTTTCCGTTAAATGGAACATGCGACAATGATGCCCATAAGAGCCCTGTGGATAGAAGAAGACAATGATACGGCCGCATCTTAAATCATGCGAGGATTGCCTTATTCTGTCTAGTATTTTTAGAAAATACTGCAATTATTCGTGGTATCGACAGCAAACAGCTGTCAAATAGTAAATTCAATTTAAAGTTTAAATATGAGCAACACGGAAAAACAAAGGAAAAAGAAGTGGACAGAGGTGGCGGAGAATGTCTTAATAGACTTATGGGGGATAAAATTGATGATTTGCGTGGGTTGCAAATGCAGGCTCCATAAACAATTGGGTGCTCGTAGTGAAACTCCCAAATGCACCTTTTTCCACATTTAATAATAAATCGCTCATCATTTTGATAATTTCTTTAAATTTCAATAAAAATGCTCTTGCTTTCTTCTTCTTGCTCACTGAGTTTTTACTATACTTAGTAGGCCAAACAGCTGACAAATGCTGCCAAAAAAAATGCGGCTTTGGTGTAAATGCCTCGCATCATTTTTCCGCAGCTTCGCCAATGATGCGGCAGTGTAAAAATGCTATTAGAAAGGTTTTGTGAAAATTGTCAGAAATTTAAAGTTGCCCACAATCCAAATGTTCGTTAAAGGCCTCTCTCCAGCACCTCGGAAAATTCATTCCCGGAATTTGTTAGTTATTTCGTGAGGGTTTGGAACATAGCTAAACAGGGTTGATGAATCAGCTGTGTTTTGTAAAATTTGGGAAATTCAAATAAAATTAAAAAATGAAAATATGCATTCTGACGATGAAGTGATTGTTTTGGTACACTCATATATTGTTGCAAGACCAAAAACAATCATTTTCATCTTTCTTTTTGATGTTGCGTACAGTTTTTGCCTTCATCTTGCACCATTCGCTTCAGGGATAATTTTTATACCCGTACTCAAAAAGAGTTAAGGGGTATACTGTATTTGTGCTAAAAGTGGATGTGTGTAACGCAGAGAAGGAAATTTTTCCGACCCCATAAAGTATATATATTCTTGATCAGCATCAATAGCCGAGTCGATAGAGCCATGTCTGTCTGTCCGTCCGTCTGTCCGTCTGTCTGTCTGTCCGTCCCGATGAGCGCCTGGATCTCAGAGACTATAAAAGCTAGAGCAACGAAATTTTGTTTCCAGACTAATGTGATATCACACTGTTACAAGTGTATTTCAAAATTTCGCCCCGCCCCCTTCCGCCCCTACAAAGGACGAAAATCTGTGGCTTCCACAATTTTGAAGATACGATAAAACTAAAAACGCAGTATCGTAAGGAATGACCATATCTACCAGATTGCCAAATCTGGTACAGATCGGATCATTATTATGGCCAAAATGAAGAAATTAATTTTCAGTTGCTTCCCCCACCTCCTCTGGCGCTGCTGACGCTATTCATTCTCTGTCTCGCTCGCACACACTCTGCCCTGTGCAATGCGCGAGCAACCCCTAGCGGAGGAGATGTAGAATCTAAATGGTAGATGTAGAATATTTGTTCTAGATGTATTATCTACATTTTACATGTAGATGTAGTTAACAAATGTAGCAAAAAAATGTAAAATGTAAAATTAAAATTTTTTTTTTAATTTTAATCATAAGCTCACAAATTTATATACTGACTGAGTACGGGTATAAAAGTAGAGTCGCGTCCAGAAGCGACTCACACGTTCCTCGTTGAACATATATTCCTGAGCTGGGTGTCAGGAATGTCTTAGTCTACACACGGTCCCGATAGACAACTATCGATATAAATCTCTGGATTCCACTCATGTTGCTGGATGCACATGCCAGGAAAACGTAATCGACAAATTCCTGCCACAGTTTTTTTTATATGAAGTTTGACAGGAATTTTTCTATTCCGCGGTGCTGGAGAAAGGCCTTAATGGAATAATAATAATAATTCAAAATATATAAGCAGTGGGGTTTGAAACTTCAAACTTAATAGCCTAAATATTTTCTTGCACATGCTAATCATGATGCTGGCCATAGATGATGATG
This sequence comes from Drosophila subsilvestris, assembly GCA_035043285.1. NCBI lineage: Eukaryota > Metazoa > Arthropoda > Insecta > Diptera > Drosophilidae > Drosophila > Drosophila subsilvestris. The sequence goes on from JAWNNB010000389.1 coordinate 43,254, forward strand.
AGGAGGCCAACATTAACTGAGGGGAGATATAATAATGGATATCTTGTCTTAAAAACACTGAAGTTTTTAGTAGTTTGTGACTGCTTCTAATAAATCCAACCAAATTTGTAAGTAAAAATATATATGTTATGCTTTATAAAAGCACATTTTAGCATCAAGATGTGCTAAAAAACGAGGCATTTTTAGGAAAACTTTTGGAATGGAGGGTCTTGCTTTACTGTTGAGTAATCGTTTGAAATTGCTACGGAAGAAGGACATGAACTGCTGAGCCGCAATTCCTTTGGAAAATCTTATCGCCATAGCATTGTATACTTTGCAATATCTTGCATGAGTTTTTCAGTGCGTTCACAAACGAATTCTCAGAGAAATACATGTTCAGAAACTATCTGACTTCCGAGTTTTTGTGTCTGCAAACCCTTACGGATCATCCCCGAACTGGATGGTGGGTGGATGGTCGCCTCTGGGAATAGGCTAGAACATTTTTATTTCTATTGGTTTTATCTTTACTTTAAAAGACAAAAATTTTAACTTTTCAGTGTTAGATATAAGAGATCCATAAACATAACCAACCTTTTTAATTGGCTTTTTGCAGTTTAAAATTAAAAAAAAAAATAGCAGCAATATTTCATATTTTGCTATAAAAAGGAAAAAAAAATCTGCCACAAAAATCTCTAGAGATTTGACTCGAGAGATTTGTCAAATCTAACGAAAAATCCGTAAGTGCTACAGGATCTCAAGAGATTTCATTTTTCGGAAACTTTTTCGGTGTCTTTAAAAAAATTATTTTTTGAAATTCTGGTCTTAGGTTAGGTTAGGTTGAGGCGGCTGTCGGGATCCCGACACACTTAGGCCGGTTTCGGCCCGTTGTGATACCGCGTGGAGCATTTCCCCCTTTCCCTGTGAGACTCCATGTTATCCATTATCCCATCCGGATGCCCTTATAAAGTTTGCAATCCTTCTGGGACCCATTGTAGACATCTCTGAAATGTCGTTTCTGGTCTTAGTTTATTTCATTTTATTCATTAGGGATCTGAGAAGAAATGTTTTGTATAAAGTAACCCAAAAAAAAAAACCTTTTTATTTGGCCACTCTTCGCTCATAATTTTGAAGCAATTTCCGAACAACAAAATTAAAATTTTTTGCCCGCTCAACTAATTTGTTGAATGGCAACCCTGACAGAGTTTTTTGTTGTTTTGCGGTTTTCTGTGAATGGCCTGGCAAACGTTAATTGTTTGCATTCTAAATTGAACAAGTTTGAAGGGAAAATGCCGGTTTATAAGCAAGAGATCTTTTAATAAGGATGAAATACAAGAAGGATGAAATACATTAGTTAAACACTTATTTTGCCACGGCTGGAAGTTTAAATTATATAAACTTAAGATATTTTTTTATCTCTAATTTAAAAACATTAAATGCATAATAACATTCGAGTTCAGCAATCCGAAAAAAAAATCAATTGTCAGAAAACTAGGTGGCCTTTGAGTTGGTTTTGGATGTTGACACCAGAGAACTGCAAGAATCCACCGGCACTTAAGGTGCACCGGGTAAATGTAGGGTGATTTTGACACCCGGTGTTTCTAACCACCGGACAACTGAGTGTACAATACAATCATGCATGGGTGTTTGCACACAAGTAACAAAATTGAGTACTCTGTAGTACTAAAGGGGACAATTGATCCTCTCGAACTAGCTCTGCGTCGATTACCGCGCAACTAGTTCGCAACTAGTTACGCGGGAAGCGAACGGCGACCAGTCGAAAGAGAAACAAAAAAACAAAGCCACACTCCCTTTGTTTTCGAAGTCGACAAATAACCGAAAACCTACTGTACTTTCCCTCGTGGAATACAAGAGACAAAAAAATACACAAACAAAATGCATTTGTTCTCCGCGCGTTTGCTTTCAGCGTTGTTCTTTTCACTTCTGTGCAAGTTCTAGTTTTTGATAGAAGCATTTGTGAAAACGTTGTTTAAAATACTTTAATTTCAGCAAATAAACGGTAATAAAAAGGTATGTATCGATATATTACATATTTTTAATAATACGATTATCAACAGCCATTTGCGAACGTAATATACATTTTTTTCTGAGAATAATTTCAAGTGTAAATGTTCAGAGATTGGAAACGAGCTTCAAAAAGCTAAGGGTAAATATGTGAATTTGTAATAAAGAACGAATACTCGAATAAATAAATCGAAAAAAATATATGTTTTCAGAAACTCTACAACAGGAGATTAATTGAACAATGTTTTCGGACCTTTTTCGCTCTTTTTTATCCTTCTATTTAATTAATTTATAGGTATCATTAAGATTTATTATATACATATATATGAAATAAATACTATGATATTATACCTAAATTTTATAAAACGATTTTGTATTTTTATTTATTGAGCAACAAGCTACTGGTAATCGAAGGGTAATCGATCGGGAACTAGTTGCTGACGATCTACTGGTAACTAGGCCGTACCCAGCGCTTGAGCAATCGGCTACTGGTAATCGAAGGGTAATCGATCGGGAACCAGGGGTGGTTCCGCCCTAGGACATGCATGTGTTAAATTCTCCGCTGATTTACATTGTCGGGGAAACGAAGCGGAACTAGGGACATGAGAATGGTAACTAGTTCGGGACCGGTGATTTGCTTAGCCGGTGGCGAGTGGCACCGGTACACATATTCGTAGGGTGTGAGTAGGGTGGCAAAAACTGACACCCTTGCAGTTCTCTGGTTGACACCGAAAGGCAATTCTACTAGAGATTTGACTAGAGAGTAACAGTCACTAAAGACTTCGATACCATAAAAAATTACAGGTGTGAGGTACATTTATGCAATTTTTTGTTTGATTTTCAGTGGTAAAAAGTCTTTCGTTATATGTGGTCAAAATTGACCAAAAAACACATTTCCATGAATTTCTGCTGCGATATTAAAGTCTAAATTTAATGAACGACAACTAATTCACCCAATTGACATATAATTTCAATAACTTTGATGTGAAAACATATTCAAATAAGCAAAAATTAATTTTTTTTGGCTTTATTTATGTTTTTTATTACTACTATCATATAAAAAAGTACATTCTTGAGAAAAGTTTTCCCCATAGTCTTTCTAACGTATTAGACTATTTAAAAAAAATACGAGAAAAAAGCTTAAATTTTTTACTGTTATTAACCTATGAATTTGTGTCCCGTGCGACATGTCCCGTGCGAATATGGTCTTAATTAAATTTAAAAAAAACTACGAATCATATTTGCTTAAAACTACTACCATTTAAAAGAGACATAGTTAATGCACATCATGTACAGAATTTGGCATGGGCATAGTGCCTCATCTTTCTCTCAAATCTGAAATGATCGGTTTTTAATAAAATCTCGAAAACGAATAGTTGCCAAAAATCGACATTTTCACCATTTATAGGGCTAAACAAGAGGTGAATCATAGAGATAAATAAATTTTGAAAATCAGTCTTATTTTGACCTTTCTACCACATGCAATGCGTACGACTGTCCCGTTCGACTTCAGAGAAATGCTCATATACAGATCTAAGAATTCCATATGTTTTCCGACTGATTTATTATATGGTCATCCCATGTCAACGTTTGATTAAATGTAAAACCCAAATTATTGGGCCGTTTTACATAGTCTATAGGAATATTTTCAATAGATAATATTTTAAGAATGTCAGTGTTGAACTGTCTTTTACCTATGACTATACATTTTGACTTATTCGGGTTTAATCCTAGTCCATTGATTTTTGCCCACTGACTTATAGCTTTTGATTCATTATTAAAAACACGAAAATGGAAATTTGCCTCTGTTCGTTGGCAGATTTTGGAATTGGTAGTATTTTGGCTACTTTCCAAGAATCAGGAAATATTGATTGAGTCAGTGCTGTGTTGCATAAGTGGGTTATGTATAGCAGTATTTTTGGCAATAACAATTTTATAAATTTTGGATTTATATCATCAATACCAGTGGCATTTGACTTAATTTTTAACATTGATTCGAGGACACATGAAGCAGTTTACATCTTCACAGTTTCTATATAGATTTTGGGGCACGTGCTCAACATAGTCAGTTTTAGTCACTTCAGGTACTTTGCAGTCTAAAAATTCTTCATTGAGTACATCAAGATCGACATCACTGATGCGTGCAGTATTGGATTTACCAATACCCAGCTGCTTAACGTAGGCCCATATCGGCTTGTCGATGTTGCCTTAATGAATTTGTTAAACAAATATTTACGTTTCTCTGAGTTTTTTAATTGTATCACCGTTTTCCTAAGTAGCTTATGCTGCTTAGCATGCTTGCTTGTTTTGTTCCGCTCCCAATTTTAAAATGCAGTGTCCCGTTTTTTTATAAGTATTTTAATTTGCGTGTTGAATCAGTGATTACCACGAGGTTTGTCAGTTTTAGCCACAAGAGGTATTCATCTATTAACTAGGTATATTATTTTGGAGGACAGTCAATTGTGAGTCAATATTAGGATAGTTATATTTAGAGTCCCATACATGTGGTATTTAAGTCAGCACTTAACAAGGCATAGTTAAACATTTTTAGAATATCTATAAACTGTTAAGTTTTTGGTTAAGCCTGTATTAAAATTATAGGTCAAGAAAATTAAGCCATATTTTGAAAACATTGTCATGGACAGCTGACTGAACGTAGACACATTATGACTATCGCTTTCAAAAAAATAAGTCAAGTAAAGTATCACAGTAATTAGAAAAATGCTAAGGTTCAGATGTGTTTACTAACTTTAATACCGTAGCTTCTATGTCATTCGATAAGTGATTTTCCCTTAGTATATTACACCTGAAGTCCCCAGCTCATATTACATCTGTAAGTAAGTGTCAATGTCGATAATAAGTCAATTAAATAGTTATATGAGATATACCGCACATAGTAGTCTAGGTTGGGCCAAAGAAATGTTTTTTTTTTAAATTTAAACGGTACACCCCTTAAAAAATTTGTTAGAGATTGCTACCGAATTTTTTATAAACTTAGTATTGAAACTAAGTAACTAGTTCATATTGATAAGGTACATTTATTTTTTATACTCGTACTCAAAAAGAGTTAAGGGGTATATTGTATTTGTGGTAAAAGTGGATGTGTCTATTAGTGTTGGGTCGTCATGAACGAACGAACGAAAAAGAACGAACAAAAAAGAACGACTTAGTTCACTGAATAAAAATGAACGAACGAACTTGTTCAGTAAATTGAACGATGTTTACCCAACACTAGTGTCTAACGCAGAGAAGGAAAATTTTCCGACCCCATAAAGTATAGATAATCTTGATCAGTATCAATAGCCGAGTCGATAGAGCCATGTCTGTCTGTCTCTGTCCGTCTTGATGGGCGCTTAGATCTTAGAGACTATAAAAGCTAGAGCAAGCAAATTTTGTTTCGGAACCCATGTTGTATCAAACTGCTACAAGTGTATTTCAAAATTTCGCCCGCCGCCTTCCGCCCCCACAAAAGACGAAAATCTGTGGCAGCCACAATTTTAAAGATATGATAAAACTAAAAACGCAGTATCGTAGAGAATAACCATATCTATCAGGTTGCCGAATCTAAAAACAGATGTCATAATTTGTATAGCCAGAATGAAGAAATTAATTTTCAGTTGCTGGCGTTGCTGACGCTGTTCATTCTCTTTCTCTATCGCACACACTCTGCCCTGTGAAGTGCACGAGCGCCCTCTCGTGGAGGAGATGTAAAATCTAAATGGTAGATGTAGAATATTTGTTCTATATGTATTATCTACATTTTAGATGTAGATGTAGTTAACAGATGTAACAAAAGATATAAAATGTAAAATTTTAAAATTTCTATTTAAATTTCAATTATAAGCTCACAAAATTATATACTGACTGAGTACGGGCTTAAAAGTAGAGTCGCGATTATAGCCTTTTCACATCCACCATCCCCCATCCATTTCTGGGATGAGCCGTAAGGTTTTGCCGTTCCGAAAATTTCCCAGTTATTCCGCCATCCATCTGGGATGTTCCTAATTCGCACGTTTCCATGCGGTATTTTTTCGATAATTGTCAAATGCAACCATAAATATTTGACATTCACAACGAAAAATCGGAATTCACTACGAAAATGTAAACAATGACAGACAGGAAAATGGAAAAAAAAACAACAACAAAACATCTGATGTCAAAATATTCTCAGGCACAAAAACTCAGAAGTGAGATAGTTTGTGGACTATCCTCTGGGAATTTGTTTATGAGGAGTGTTTTGCAAAACTCATGCAGGAAATTGCACACGCTGTTGGCTAACAGCCCTCCGTCTATTATATACTCATAAAACAAGCCAAATATAAACAGCCCGATATAAAATTTTCATTAAACAGCAACTTTGTTTTCGGCTACATCTTTCTCCCAAAATGTCCCGAACCGCTTCTAAAAAGCCCTATCATATATATTGTATTTAAAACATTGATTAAATTTTGTAGATGCAGTTACAAATGACCACGCTTCAGTTTTTTCGAAACAAATATCAATTCTAATATCTCCTCCTCGTCCACATCCTCATCATCCATGTGCAGCAACATGATTAGTTTGGTCAAGAATATGTTTTGCTGTTGAATCACATTTACAACCATTGCAATATTATTAATATTCATTTTAATTAAAGACGTAAACAAATTTCCGCACGCAATTATGAGCATCAGCTGTTTCTCATGGATGGGGGATGGTGGATGGTCGCAGTGTGAATCGGAGTTTCACATATTTCAAAAATTCCCACCGTTCCTCCGGGATGGGCTCAGTGTGCAGAGGGTATTAGAAGCGAATCACGTTCCTTCTCGTTTTTTTATGTTATCGTGTTTATTTTTTTAAGGGTGTTTTTTAATCTGGTATTTTTTTCATGTTTTTTTTCAGATGTAGTGTTTTTTTTTTTCACATAACAACCGTCTTATATCTGGTTGTATAGAATATCTTTCAGTTCTGAAAAGCTGACATATGCAGCTATTAATCCGACACAGACACTTTGTAGCTGCAGCTTAACATCTGGAAGATATTAAGCTTTCAGATTCAAATTTGATAATTTGCTTGCGTTATTTTTCCCCGAAACTTTAACTTTAAAAACTCAGGAAAAGTAAAAAATATATGTGTCTGGCATGAAATTTTGGTTTCAGATAGACGCGTCGTTCAAAATATTGTTCTTCAAAAACTATGGAGAGCTAAAATTCGTTAACCAAACCTAAACAATGAAAAAAATAGACAAAAAATACCTTTTGGAAGGTTGTGGGCCCAATTGGTAACAAAGCAAATGAAAATGACTTGTATTTTTTGGTACCTGATCATGTTCCTTTGGCATTAAATGTTGTGGACAGTTACTATTTTTCGGATTTGTGGATTGGGGTAGCTTACTTTTCGTCTTTATTAAATGCTGTTTACACATTTTGCTTTTATATCTTGGTGCCCACTCTTCAGCAAAACTTCCCTGTTTGATTTCAAAATTGTCTTCATATTGTTTTGGAAAATTTTGGTAAAAACGAATTTGGTTACGTTGATCGTCATAAACCTTCCACAAATGTAGCAAAATGAGTCTGCTTTGTAAACACATGAAAATAAACGGCTTGAGTTATCCATTTCAACTGCTTTCATTTAGAAAAAGTAGTATTTTTTAAGCACACACGATCGTATTCTGATGGAAGTCAGAACTACACTGAGGCAGGGATTTTATAGGTACAGAGTTTTATATCCTTTTCTATGAATAGCTAGAAAGGGAAAAGGTATAATTTGTGCGGGACCAGCACCTGTGAAGGAAAAAGGTCATCATTTGACCATAACAGATTGGACGGTTTTCTAGGGTTAAACCACAGAAACGGTGCAGTTTCGAAAGGGAGCTCTCTCTAGCTTAGATCGCCTACGTCGAAAAAGGTCTAGCTATGCTAAGCCAGCATAACTTCGCGGCCGCTGAGAGGAGTCTTCGTTTGCCTTTGGTCACATACTTATCGACACCACCGCAACTGCAGCCGGTCGCGCTTAAGCCCGTTAGAACCTTAAATTTACCTATCAGCTAGTAATATTAAAGATTTTGTATAATTGAAGTTAACATTGAGAATTTGGATAAGAATTAAAATCATAATAGTCTCGTGTCGTTTTCGCAATGCAAAATTGAGCGTAAAAGGGGAACTCAACATTGAAGTTCGTAACGAGAATTTCTTATCCTTTTTGGTGGCCCATTAGAGGAACTGAATGTTTAATTCGTGCTATTGTTAATTGATTGCTCAAGATCCGAAATTTGCTTTACTCCTCCATCAACTATCCATATAAACTCATATTTTACCGGCTGCAACGGCAAAGACAAACGAAAAGCAAACCAACGGTTCATACGGGAGCCGCTATCTTGTGCACAAAGCCGAGACAAAGAAGACAAGACGAGAGCTCGAACTCACCCCCTCCCCTGCGGTGTCTCTGGACATTGAACAGCGCAGCACACTTACAGCATACGAGCACGGCGACGTTCACATAAACAGCACTTCCTTTCTACGTTTGGACAGCAACAACAACGATCAGCAAAGTCTCTTATGCTGCGCTAAGCAAGAAGAGCGATCACTGGCAAGTGTTAGAGTAAGAGTTTCGTTGTATGTGCATTGTGCAGGTCAAAGTGAGTGCAACTTCAAGGTGAGAAAGTGACATATCTATCAGCAATATGTCAACATCGAAGGCCCCACAAGTCAAAAAAGTCAATGATCTCAGTGTTATTCCAACAGATCTTCTTGCGAGAGTAAATCAAGCGGTGCGTAATTTTAGGAAAGACGGCGCAGATCGGAGAACCAAAGCGTATTTTCAAACACGCATACAAAATTCGCAAATATTTTCAGGTGAATTTAAGAAAAATCATCAACGCTTACTAATACTTCGATGTCCAAGTACGCATGCATACGTGTCTGAAGAGATAACGTATCGATTCGATAAGGATTATACAACGGATGTCAGCACCATATCAGAGGCCTACACATTTCCAACGGCACTGCCATCACCGCAGAGTCCAGGACCAAGTAACACATCGGCATCATCTTGTGGATTGGCTGTCGTTTCAGGATGCCTTTGTTCAGCTCATCCATAACAACCAGAGGCTGTCCGACATCCAAAGGTTTCATTTGCTTAAGAATGGTGCTTGCGGGAACTAATTATGAGACAGCGTGCAATCTCTTTGTCAAGCGACAAAAGGGTTTAGCTCATGTAGCATATGAACGGTTTGTATGAGTTGCCACAGTTGGCAAAGGAGCAGTCTGCCGATATTAAAAATACGCTAAATGTTGCCACTGTTTGTCTCAATGCGTTCGAGAATTTAGATATTCGTCACTGGATGGCTCATCACCTCACTTCCAAACTTCCAATCACAACGCTGCAGGCATGGGAGCAACATCTCGGTAGCTCTGCCGACTTCCCTACATTTGCGAAGTTGGAATCATTTCTCAACAACCGGCTCGTCAGCATCGATGTGATTGAAAATCGATGCCAATCGAAAACGCGGTTATTTATGACGCAACCTACAAGTCAAAGGCACCCGAAGAAGGCATTTGGCAAACGTAGCGTACAAGGGCAACAGTTTCCACACCACGACCGGATCTTTCGAACCTCCTCGCTGCCCTCATTGAAGTGATCGTCCCAGTCTTCGCCATTGCCCGGACTTTTCATCTAAGGCCAGCTTTGCAAGGAAGGCCATCGTCGATCATGGCAAGGCGTGTCTCAACTTTTGAGCCCTTCCCATGGACTTGCATCTAAACGGAATAGAATTCGCCGATCCCATGTTCCACAAATCACAACGGATTGATCTATTGCTCGGAGCGGACGTAAGCCCACAACTCCTGCTCGCAGTCATCCGCAGAGGAACGGAGGATCAACCCATCGCACAGCGCACACAGCTTGGCTGAATATTTTTTGGTAGAGCCACTGCAGCACGCTCACATGCGGTCACCACCTTGCCTCATCACGCAGTCTTCAAGGAGGAAAGTGTTACCACCAAGATTAACAATCGCTCAATAATATCCTATGCAACGGGCCAGCGCTCCAAAACGATCTCGCTGGTGTGGTCTTAAATTGGCGGTGCCATGAGTTTTTTTGCGCAACTGACATTCAGAAGATGTACAGATGCATTGACAAGAATACCGAGGATGTCTAGTATCAACGGAGTTTCTGGCGTGTTGAACGGAGCCAGATTTCTAAGTACTATCTCAACGCCGTTAGCTTTGGAACCGCATCCGCGCAGGACGAACGCGACAGATACCCACTAGCGGAAGAGGTCCTTCGACATGAAATATACGTGGATAACGTACAAAGCGGATATTCCTCCCGGGAAGGAGCAGTAGAGATTCTAAATCAACTTATTGGAGCAGGAATGGAACTGAGAAAGTGGTTTGCGAATGACGTGTCTCTTCTACAAGGCATACCTCCAGAACACTTCTCTAGCAAAACCTTATTAGAGTTTGGATACCAAGATCCCGACAAAACATTAGGTCTCTATTGGCATCCACAGCAAGACTATTTTGGGTTTAAGATCAATTTGGAAATCAGTCAAATGCATACTACTACTAAGCTCCATTTATCATGACAGCGAAGGCGATACTCAAGGACACGTGGATAGCCCGCATCAAACGCAGCGATGGAAGTCTGGCATAACTGGACTGGGACGAGCCGCTGCCAATAGCATTGCGTGATGGATGGTAAGGGTTTATACAAACCTTGCCACATATAGAGCAAATTCAAGTACCACGATGGCTGCGCTTCAACATCCAGGAGCTAGCATCGCTACAGTTGCATGTGTTTTGCGATGGATCGTATGCAGCATGCGCATATATTCGCGCAGAACTACTAGACGGAACGATTCAAACTCATCTGCTCGCTGCACGCAGCCGAGTCACACCTACGAAACCGATCACCATTCCATGAACCGAACTTTCGGGTGCGCTGCTCGCAGGTCAACTCGCAAAATGGATAATGGGACAATTTTACAGACCAGGGTCACCTATTAAAACGTTTTATTTGTCAGATGCTACGATCGTTTTGTTTTGGATAATCGAAGATCCACACCGATGGCAAACCTTTGTATCAAACCGCGTTGGGCAGATCCTGGAGCACAGTAAAGCAGCTCAGTGGAAGCATGTCGCCACTGCGGTCAACCCAGCGGACTGTGATACTCGGGGCTTAACGCCACAGGAGGTAACAGTAAATCCATTATGGTCGTCTGGACCATCCTGGCTACGACAACCGGAAGGTCAGTGGCCGTTACGCAAAGTTTATAGTCAAGACATAGTCAAGACCATTACCGAGGAGAAACCATCAGTTTTCCTTCAACACACTGTGTCTCGGAGGTGCAAAGGAACTTCATCCAAAACTATTCCTCATACAACAGGTTAGTGTCAGCTATGGGATATGTTCGACGCACAGTGGGGCCTCAGCCGCAAAGAGGTGGCAAAAGTCAATGCATTTTTTGAACGCTTTGGATAAATCCAATACACGAATTTGATAGAGTATTTTCCAAAGCTTTCAAAAATAAAGTTTAAAAAGAATCGGATTTTTAGTTTAGGAGATATGAGCAATCAAAGTTGAAAATTATTTCCGCGTGTAACAATTTATTCAACTTTTATTGACATACTGCCTCTTTCAGGTAGAATAAAAATTGAACTGTGTGAGGTATTATTTTGTTTTTGGTATCATTTACTAGGTGTATTCATTTTTATCAATATTCAATGAAAAACTGCTTTATTGCACAGACAGTTCTAGAGAAAAACGTACTTTCCAAACCATCTAAATTTTTCTTTGTTTTTCAACTTTGACTTGAATTTAAAAAAACTACATTTTTTCTTTTCCAACATATTTTGTATACGGGAGCTGTCGCAGCTCAAATTCCCATACAAAATCCAAATTTTGACGTTTTTCGTGCGAGGTAGATGTAGAAGCCACAAAACCCAAAAGTGCACGTATGGACCTTTGATTTAGGTAAAGAAATATGCAAAGAGCCCGTATAAAAAATATTTCGGGAATACAAAAATGTAGTTTGTTTTTTTAAATTCACGTCAAAGTTGAAAAACAAAAAAAATCAGGTACTAATGTACCAATGAAAGTATATACTCAGGTACACTCAATAATTTAACCATTTTTAAGGTTTCGCTACCTAAATTATGTAGTTAGCTATTAAACAGAAGGCAGGACCGACTCCACATGTGACGGAGGTATCAGCGGAAGTAAAACTTCAAGACCTGGTGGACCACACTGCGAAAAGGCTCATTGAAAGTTTACCTCACCATCAGATTGAGAATCTTCCGCAAAATCTCACATTGATCAGCAAGTGGGGATGTAATGGATCTTCAGGACAAAGTGCATATAAGCAAATAATAGAAACGGATGATAAAACCATTACAAATGCCAACATGTTTATGGCTTCTCTTGTCCCTCTGAGGCTAAAATCGGATACTTCAGAACATTGGAAAAGTCCCCGACCTTCGTCTGCTCACTATTTCCGCCCTATATTATTTAAATACGCCAAGGAATTGTGAATTGATAAAGTCCACAGAATCAGATTGAAAATATAAAGCCAGGATTATTGGAATTCAAGGATGGTCCAACTATTACTGTTAACTATGAATTTGCCCTTACTATGATCGATGGAAAAGTTCTAAACGAACTAACAAATACAAAATCGACCTTGACATGCGCTTTTTGCAAAAAAACACAAAAGGACTTTCAATACTTGTATGATGCCTTAATTGAAGAGGAAAATTTGGAATATGGAATTTCCCCTTTGCATGCAAGAATAAGATGTATGGAGTTTATTTGAAAACTTGCATATACCATCCCGTGAACGGAAGAATCTTTTGACGATAGCATGCCAGCCAAAGAGAAACATAAACACAGGAAAAAAATGATTCAAGACGAATTCTTTGCGAAACTTGGACTGAGGGTCGACTGCCCCAAATATGGATACGGGAACACAAACTATGGAAACTCATCCCGGAAATTCTTTAAGGAACTTAAATTACAGCAAAAATAACTGCAGTGGATGAAGGCATTATCCAAAGATTGGCTGTAATTTTAAATAATTTAAACTGCAAGGACAAAATTAACACCCGCAAATTTGGTGAATATTCCTCGAAGACTGCAGAGTTGTTATTTGAAAAGTATCCAGAAAAGAAGCTTACTCCAACGCTTCATAAAATTTTGGCACACGGTCAAATTTTAATAGAACATCAGAGCCTTCCAATAGGAGAGATGTCAGAGGAGGCCCAGGAAACGAGAAACAAGGATTACAAGAAATTCAGGTATATGAATACATGTAAGATATCACGAACAAGGCAAAACCCGGATCTTTTCAACATGTTGAATCTCTTCAGATCCATTTATTGCATCTTTTAGAAATGTTAAAACCAAAAAAAATTAGAAACTATTTATTCTTCAGAAATGTTAAGAATATTGGATATTCCTAACGATCCATCGAAAATAGTAAACCAAAAAAAAAAACAAATAAAAAAAATTTGTTTTTTCTTTTTTTTTTGTAAATTCTGGTAAAGCTAAAAATTAAATGTAAAACAAATTTGTGTAGTATAATAGGCTCTATCGATCCGAAAAACTTGGAATTTATCATTTTGCATAGGAAAATATGCACTGGTAACAAAGTTCAACTTTGGCTATTTATTGTAAAGCTTCTAGATATTATAGCACCATGTACTTTTGCAGACTAAATTCTGCAATTCTGCGTTTCTTTTAAACGCAATTTATTTCATGAAGATATCTTGATTCGTTCGGAAGTTATTAATTTAGCAAGCTGAAATGGCCAAAGGCCCCACTGTGCGACGGTTTATACAAAATATGCAATCCAAAGAGGACACTCACAAGCTGTGTCAATTGTCCCCATTTCTAGATGACCAACAAGTTCCATCCAATGATTACTCCAAATCAGCATCATTTCACAGACCTCACAGACATCGCGTTGCACTCCACGGTGGCACCGAGTTAACGCTCTCCACAGTTCGACACAATCTTTGGATAGTGAACGGAAAAAAACTGTCAAACGCATCCTTCGACAGTGCGTCCGGTGTTTTCGCCATCGACCGAAGCCATCAGCACAATTGATGGCTGATCTTCATCTCCATAGAGTGAATCCTGCCCCCGTTCCTTCATCGCTACCGGTGTGGACTATACCGGCGCGTTCGAAATTCAGGCATCCAGATTCCGTGGACACACGAACTATAAGGCGTACATCGAAGTTTTCATCTGCCTGGCTACAAAAGCGATTCATCTGGAAGCCGTCACAGGAGTATCCACCGAACACTTTCTTATGGCTCTATAACGGTTCATCGCTCGGTGTGGCTATTGCCAGCACATGTATAGCGACTGCGGCACCAATTTCGTTGGCGCTAACAAGGCTCTTCAAATCTGGAAACACACATTTGAAACGAGATCTACCGACAACTGTAATACCTGCGTTAGCAACCCGACAGATACAATGTCATTTTAATCCATTACATAGTCCTAATTTTGAAGGCCTTTGGGAGGCAAATGTAAAGTCTGTCAGAACACATCTTTACAGAGCGTTTCCAGTATGTAAAATGACCTACGAACAACTTGCTAACACGTGCTAAAACAAATTTAGGACTGTTAAAACTCTAGACCTCTATGCCCGATGGCCTAGCTGTCCTCACACCGGATCATTGGCGATTTGCTATTAGCTCCTCCGGATGAAACCACTAGAGAGGTCCCACTCACAGTCCAATTCCTGGAAGGACAGAAAATGATCCGGCACTTTTGGAATCGTTGGAGTTCCGATTGGCTATCACACCTTCAGCCCCACCTTCCAAAGTGGCGACATGAAACGAACAATCTACAAGTCAAAAAGTGATCATTAAAGATGACCGACTATCACCCACTGATTGGAAGGATAATAGAAGTTCACCCTGGAGCGGAAAGTTTGGTTCGAGTCGCTACTGTTAAAACAGCGTCAGGAGAATATAAGCGATCTGTTTCTAAACTATGTCGTCTACCGTTGCCAAGATTCTCACAATAAGTCTACCACCGTTGGCACTTTTGATCGCATATGTACCGTAACAAACACTTTATCTATACACAGAGCAGCCACATGAGACATCCTTTGGTTTAATACTGATCCCAGCATTGGGGGCGGCATGGACGGTTTTCCAGGGTTGAGCCACAGCAACGGTGCAGTTTCGAAATGGAGTAAAAAATCTCTCTAGCTTAGATCGCCTACGTCGAAAAAGGTCTAGCTATGCTAAGCCAGCATTACCTCGCGGCCGCTGAGAGGAGTCTTCGTTTGCCTTTGGTCACATACATATCGACACCACCGAAACTGCAGCTGGTCGCGCTTAAGCCCGTTAGAACCTTAAATTTACCCATGAGCTAGTAATATTAAAGATTTTGTATAAATGAAGTTAACCTTGAGAATTTGAATAAGAATTAAAATCATAATAGTCACAATCGTGTCGTTTTCGCAATGAAAAATTAAACGTTAAAGTTCCCCAGAGCAGTTTGCTCAACATTGAAGTTCGAAACTAGAATTTCACAACATATCTATCTATCCACACCAAGGCTTATGTATAAGGAATAAAAGTAACTGTCCACAACACTTACAGCATAAATGGATATGAACAGGTAGGGTATATATCCGAGATATATCCATACATAGAACCCGGTAAAACCAAATTAAAGGTCTTTTTTGTTTCCTGCAATCCAATTTTGGCAGTTGGACTAACAACGTACCGAACGGTATATTTTCAGGTAAAATGGGGCTTGATTCTTCTTGGTCAAAAGTGTCTGGGTCGAATTTATAGCTGCATTTCTGCGTTTCAGAACTGAAAACCAGATATAAAATACTTTTTTATTTATTTTTTGATTACATCATCGCATGGATGACTGGGGTTTGATCGATTAATATAGTCTTATGTGCAGGACATAGACTCGTCTAAAATTTCTCTCAGGTTTGTTGTTAATTTTTCGTTGCATCCAGGCCACCTCCTTTGACCTATCCCCCCTTCCTGTCAGCGAGCTTGACATGCTTTTTATTTATTGTTGGGAGCTCGGTTCCTTATATATTCAGAATTATAAAGTGATAAAAAAACAAATTTTTAAATTCCATATTGGTGGTTCTTATGAAATTCGCCAGTTCTCTTAGGTGTAGTGGTTTTTTCTTGACAAGTAGTTAATTTAGATTGTTATAATAATTGAAAACTGAAATAATACCTCTGAGGCGGCATTTATAGAGCAGATGCTCCGCGAATTCGGTTACATTACATTTCTCGCAGACATTAGACTCTATTGCTTTAATTTTGTACAGAAAGGCTTCGTCATATGTGTGTCCTGTCACCAGTCTGTTAATTGTTTCTATGCCTATTGCTTTTCATTTTAAGCTATAGTGCCATGGTTTTTTGGGTATGCTTGGAAAGATTTCTACTAAACTGGTACATCTGTTTCTGCATTTTTGTTTGTACTCCTCATTCCACATGTGTTCTAAAGAATTTTGTATTTCCCTTAAAACTTCTTTTACACTGAACTGTATGTAAATAGTTTCCCTTCTTTTGTAGCATTTTTGCTGCTATATCAGCCTTTTCATTTATCGTCATACCCTTATGCCCTGGAATCCATACAATTTCAGTTGTTGCATGTCCGATATATCAATAATCTTGTGTATCACTTACTATATATGAGTCAGTTTGTTTGTTATTTACTAGTTTTATAGCACCTAATCAATCACAGAAAATCACAGCTTTTTTATATCCATTTTTAAAACATACCTATCTCGCTCGTTTTTTTTATACCTACTAGTTCAGCCCCTACTGATGATAGCCTAGTTTCTATTCTATATTTATAAGTATTTCCACTAGGTAACTCTACAATACCTATACCACAAATGTCCTGCATAAAGCCTAGTACTCAGATCCAAAAACTGTTTGGTAGCGAACTCATGTCATATAATTCGCTAGCGGCCATGTGGTGTGACCAGAGGTGTGCACTGCATTCCGTACGGTTACACTGCTCAGACAGATGCTTGGTTTTGTTAAAAGTTAATGAAATGCACTTCTTCGGCTGGGGTCGCTCTTCCCCAGGCATATCCTGGGCTCCCCAATATTTTATTGGCAAGGTAGTTTGTCTGACTATCAGCAGCAGCAAATATCGACACCGCCGGTGCCGACTACTGTGAGGACAACATGTTTGAAAACCAAATTTGATTTATATTCATGAAAATTAATAAAAATAATATATTATAATATCCATATAATTGTCCTTCATATAACGCTGCATTAATTAGATTCTATTTGTCTTCATTATTTCAATATTTCATTTGGTTTTTTGGTCTCATATGCAATGGTTGCCTCGAGTTTGCTAGCAACTTATATGCAATTTATATAACTTTACAGGGGGTAGAAAGATACCAGCAATTCCAGCAAATACTATCGGATACTTTTCTAGTATATACCGACCCTGTTTTTTCTTGAACTGAGTACTGCCTTCCGTACAGAGCCTAGAAAACAGTTTTCGACCAAACAAATTTCTTTTCGGTTTCATACGAATATCAACTGAGTACTAGGCTTAACCGACGCGTCTGTGGATAAAACATTCTAACCTTCTTTAAGATATTTATCGATAGTTTTAGCGAATCTAGCTCTAATTTTCTCCCCGGAGTATTCTTCTTCATTTATCTCCATTAATTTGTCTCTTAAATGTATCTTCTTACGAAGAATGTTTTTAACTCTTCTAAGGTAAAAGTGTAGCTCGTCTTTGCTTTTGAATTTCGTATTTCTTCAAACATCCTGGGATTCAGCTTTTTGACCTTGAACAGCTCTTTGGCTGTAAGCCACTTAGCCCTGAATCTCGGTGGCATTATACCCGCCAATACAAAAATTGCATGCTTGCTTGTGTCAGGAGGCACACCTTCACATCTTCTCAGCACTCCTGCCTGTGCAATTTCCATGTCTTTGTTAGACCCAACTCCCATATGCGAGAAGCTGGTGATTGCATATTCCTGTTTGCTTCTTATAAAAGTTTCAAAAATATTTACACTGGTCTTCGGTTTCAGTCCTGACTTGATAGTTGTCGCTAATTGTATTGCCTGTGGTTTTTTCTTGTTGCTTTTTTAACAATTTTTACATGACTGTTATTGTACATGTTAGAACTTATAAGCCTGCCTAGAAAATAAATGTTTTTTTAACTGGTATTTGAACATTTCTTACTTCTATGGTCAGAGACCTTCCACTTCCCCTTCCCATATACATTACAACAGATTTATTTGGATTATATACCAGTACTCAAAAAGAGTTAGGGGGTATACTGTATTTGTGGTAAAAGTGGATGTGTGTAAAGCAGAGAAGAAAACGTTTCCGACCCCATAAAGTATATACATATATTCTGGATCAGCATCAATAGCCGAGTCTCTGTCTGTCTGTCCGTCTGTCTTGATGAGCGCCTAGATCTCAGAAACTATAAAAGCTAGAGCAACGAAATTTTGTTTTTAGACTCATGTGATATCACACTGTTACAAGTGTATTTCAAAATTTCGTTCTGCCTTCTTCCGCCGCCATAAAGGACGAAAATTTGTGGCATCCACAATTTTAAAGATACGATAAAACTAAAAACGCAGTATCGTAGAAAATTACCATATCTACCAGATTGCCGAAGCATTATTATAGCCAGAATGAAGAAATTAATTTTCAGTTGCTTCCCCACCTCCTCTGGCGATGCTGACACTACTTACTTCTTTCTCGCTCGCACACACTCTACCCTGTGCATTCCGCGATCGTTGCGGAGAAGATGTAGAATCTACATTACATACGCAATGTAGAACATACATTTTAGATGTATAATCGAAATTTTACATGTAGATAACAGATGTAGCAAAAAAATGTAAAATGTCAAATATTTTAAAATTCTCAAAAATTTATATACTGACTAAGTACGGATATTAAAGTAGAGTCACGTCCAGAAGGGACATGACTGTTATCTACATCTAAAATGTCGATTATACATCTAAAATGTATGTTCTATATTGTGTATGTAATGCAGATTGTACATCTTCTCCGCAACGGTCACGCACTGCATAGGGCAGATTGTGTGCGAGCGAGAAAGAGAATAAGTAGCGTCAGCAGCGCCGTAGGAGGTGAAGGCAAAAGGGGGCGGGGCGAAATTTTGAAATACACTTGTAGCAGTGTGATATCACATGAGTCTCGAAACAAAATTTGGTTGCTCTAGCTCTTGTAGTCTCTAAGATCTAGGCGCTCATCAAGACGGACAGACGGACGGACAGACAGACATGGCTTTATCGACTCGGCTATTGATGCTGATCAAGAATATATATACTTTATGGGGTCGGAAACGTATCCTTCTCTGCGTTACACACATCCACTTTTACCACAAATACAATATACAATATATTTTGGCATATGACATTTTAAACCATCTTCATGCCCAACCTCCAGATTAAGTGACAGAACTTTGATTTTTTTTACAAACTTTTTATATATATGAGGTCATTGTATTGTTACAGGATTTAAGGAAAAACAAATTCATATTTTTCAGTTTCACTCTACCCTATTGGTTACATAAACTCGTCTATTAATGCTGATCAATAATATATAGACTTAATGTGGTCGGAAATGTTTCCTTTTTTTCGTTACACACATCCACTTTTACCAAAAATCTAATATACATATTAACTCTTTGAGTACGGGTATAAAAAAAGTTTTATTGTAGCAGTTTATTTTTCTCGTTTCGAATCTCAATATTATATTGTCTTTGATATATAATAGTCATATCCGTTCGGCTGTTAGGTTAGGTTAGGTTGAGGAGGTTTTCGGAATCATTAGGAACCCGACACACCTAGGCCGGTTGTGAGACACTATGTTATCCATTGTCCCATCCGGATGCCCTTATGAAGCTTGCGATCCGTCTGTGACTCATTGTAGACATGTCTGAAAAGTCAATTAAGAAAGGTGAGCCTAATTATTGAAGTCTCCTTCTACTGAGATCCGGACAGGAGCAGAACAGGTGTTCCACCGTCTCCTCCTCGTCCTCATCTCTGCAGCTACAACAGAAGTCGGTATAGCGGGCACCCAGCCTGTTTAAGTGCCTATTAGCCAAATTCTGTCATATATTAGTAGCTTAAAATGCTCTTTTATTTTGAGCTTCCAGGTGGCCAATGGCATACGAATATCCTTCTTATCGTAGAGAAGGGGGATTGTTTTACCAGTTCTAGCCAGCTCGTCTGCTATGCAGTTGCCTTCAATGTCCTGGTGGCCCGGGACCCATATTAGGCTGATAGCAAACTGATCTCTCGTGGAGAGATTTGCGACAGTTTCCCACGGTAGTCGAGCTTGATGTTATCGGCTGTCACTGTAGATTTTTAAGTGAGTTTCCATAGTGTCAACTTCATGAACGCAGCTCAAAGCTTCCCTGATTGCTATAACTACCGCCGAGATTATTTCTTGGAGTTCCGTTTGCGTGGATTGTCATTTTCGGTAGGAATGTTGTGCGTCTGACAGCAAATGAGGACTTTTGGTTCTTCTCAGCTGTAACCCGACAAAGGTTTTGAGTAGAAAGGGCGACATACTGATTGGTCTGAAGTCTTTTGCGGTTGAATGTGAGGCTTCAGGGATGCAGCCTTAAGCCGAGCGTGAGGTATTTTTCCCACTACCAGTATCCTGCTGAAGATACACTGCAGCCAGTTGATGGCCATGTCCCAGGCTTTGTTTAATTGAGCCGGAATGACCAGGTGGGGACCAGGCGATTTGAAGAATTAAAAGCTGTTTACTGATCACAAGACTGTCGGCTCAATGGTTGTACACCCTGGAAAATGGGTATCGAGTAGGATATGTAGGGAGTCCTCACTGAATTTAGTCCACGTACCATCCATTCCCTAAATGTATACCACGGCGCGGATTGTTGTTGAGAGGATCTACTCAGCCTTACGGCTTCAGACATCTCCTCGCTGTCAGAGAAAAATTGTTTGTCAAGATGCCCATTTCGCTTTGCTAGTTTCTTTGTATAGGGCTAGACTGCTTTTGAAGTCTACCCAGTGCTCCTCCTCATTGCTGCTTTTGGCTCTGTTGAAAAGAGTCATGCAGCTTCTTCGTAGGATATATATTTGCTGTGACTACTGGGGGGCTTCTTTTTCCACCTAGGTTTAGTTGAGGGGCATGCTGTCGTGAATCTGTCCTCTAGACGATTGAGATCGTCTGGAGTGTCCATGCATATTGGTGCTACATTTTTGTACCATATTTATTCCAATTGGCTTTCCTGGGGTTCCTGGGTTTTGGGCTCTCGAGAGATAGGACTGTCTCGATATACCTGTGGTCAGAGAAGGAGTGGTCCTCTTAGACCATCCAACTCTGGACTATGTTTTTTGTCATGTCGTCGTAGAATTAGGTGTTTTGTGTTAAGATTATTTTTGTATTGGTTGCGAAGTTTGAAGTCTAGTGTAAGTAGGTTAGGGCAAGGCGGGAGCGAAATGAAAGCTCTCTCTTTCGCTCAAGGCGAATTCGTCCCACTTTGCCACCGTAGAATGAAATGTATGGAACTTTAGAAGATATAGTTCATTTGAGTTCGATCAAGCACGTTCATTCTTTTCGCCCCACCTTTAATAAAATTCTTTCCGCCACCACAAAGTTTTCGGTTTTATTTGCTTAGAAAAACTCTTCTAATTTTTCATGGCGCCTCCGGGTGGACAGTAAAAAACAAAAATTTAAAAGGCAACAAATAAAGTGACAGTGACACAAATAAAAATACATACACATAAAAACAGTTATAAGTGCTATAGCAATTTATTCTATTATAGAATAAAATTGTTTGTATCGTTGCCCGCGTCGTGTTGTGTATCCAAAGAATAAAAGCCTTGCCAAAAATAACGGCCGCGCAATACCCTCACCTGCCTGCTGCTTCACCGTTCCGGCTACCCTGCTGATTACCTACTGCTTTACCGTTCCTGCTACCCTGCTGATTTCCTGCTGCTTCACCATCAGCCACCGTTGCCAACCCAGAGGAAGATTGGCCCCTTGTGATTGCACGGTCTGCAAGAGGAAAGTGGCAGCTGGACTTAAAGATCCAAACGCAGAGCCTGAGGTATTTGTGCTAAAAATTGTTGTGAAATTAGGTTAAAGCGTTTTAAAAAAGGGTTAAATATTCATACAGAATGTGGATCAAAATTTAAAAAAATAATTCAGACGCCTATGTTGTGTTTTTTACAGGCCAGAAACTTAAATAGCAACCAACGTATAACAAGGAGGAACGTTGTGAGTCGCTTCTGTTGCTGCGACTCTAATTTTATACCTGTATTCAGTCAGTATACTTGATCAATTTACATCAGAGGCCGGCAGCGTCGTATGCACTGTGCATAGGAACAAATTTAATGCAGCGCAGTCGGCACACGTACAGAGTAAAGACTTCGTTGGGTTTCGTAATTCTGCCCGGCTGACGTAGCGGCAGAGAAGCCAGCTTCGGGCTATGCACAAACGGCTCGCAGCGGCAGCGAAGCATTCGTGTGCCCTATGCACAATTGCTCGGCTTTCGCAGCGGCAGAGAAATGTCTGATGTCGTCGCACACAAACGCACCAAAAAAATGTGAGAATCTGGGTGCCGACCCCTTGTTTACATATTTTCGCTTAATCTGTAATCTATATGTACATTATGTCTCCCACACACACACAACCAAAATTTGGTTGCTCATGAGCTAGAGTAGTCTCTGAGCACTAGCCGACAAACAAGACGGACGGACAGACAGACATGGCTATATCG
Source organism: Drosophila subsilvestris (assembly GCA_035043285.1). Taxonomy (NCBI): domain Eukaryota; kingdom Metazoa; phylum Arthropoda; class Insecta; order Diptera; family Drosophilidae; genus Drosophila; species Drosophila subsilvestris. The sequence goes on from JAWNNB010000389.1 coordinate 66,000, forward strand.
ACTCCGCTATTGATACTGATCAAAAATATATATACTTTATGGGGTCGGAAACGTTTCCCTCGGTACGTTACACACATCCACTTTTATTAAAAATACAATATACATACCCCTTAACTCTTCGAGTACGGGTATAATTGGAGTATTTCGTGTTTTAACATATACTTTTTGAAATTTTTGTTTTAAATCAGATAAAGTTTTGGGTCTCTGCTTTCATATAAATACGTTGATGATGTGCTAAAGATTCTTGATCGGATTGAGATCAGAATAATTTCCAGGCCAGTCCAATGTCCAATGTTATGTTTAACAGAGACTGTTCCGAGCAATTCACTTTTTTGTTTTTGCCCTGACCATTTTTGCAGATCCAATTTTGAGGTTGGTTTAAACAAAAATCTATATATATAAAAGAAAGTCGTGTTAGTTATAACACTTATAACTCAAGAACGGCTGTACCGATATGGCTGAAAATTGGTGGGTAGGTAGCTTAGAGCCAGGAGACGGACATAGGATACTGTAAACGTCAGTCACTATAAAACGTGATATAAAAAAAAAGAATCACACTTGGAATAACAAAAAGGAAAATGACAGCTATGTAATGGACGTATGGATAACAATTTGATTTTTGTAAGAAATCAATATTAAAAAAGTGAAGTGAACTATAAAACGCAATCATATTGCGTCAATATGTATGTCAAAATAGAAACGGAATGTTTAACTTTCATTAGGTTTAACCAAGCCGTTTTAGCAGTACATCTATTTACGTGAAGGAAATGCAGCTAATATTGGTCGATTAACTATTAACAAAAACGCATCAGACTTGGAATAACAAAACGCATCTCAAACAGCTAAGTAATTTTGTCTATGAATGAATGGTTGAAAATTTGGTTTTTGACGCTTATGATATTTTAATCGAGAATTGGAACGGGAACGTGAATATGATCACCAGGAATTAGATTTAGTACTTCAAACGAATGTACGAGGGGTGCGATTTATGTTTCTGGCCTAAGTCGCTTCTGGTCGATAAGGAAACAAACGGTCATTTGCAAAAAAAATTTCGAGTTTTATAAATTAAACATACCTATAACTTTTTCAAGTACGACCACGTTTTATATCGATTAACGATAAATAAAAAATTCAGCTCGGGCAAAAATTAAAATTTACACATGAAAATGTCTTTGGCAAGATTTTCTACAATATTTGAAGTGGATTTTTAAGCCAAGAATGCTTAGATCAGCTTAGTTAAACTTTTATTGAGGAACACCATGCATTGCCGATGTAAAAACTGGTATCGCAAATTCGACCGTGGACGTCCATCGTTGCAGGACGAATTTCGTAAAGGTAGTCTAAAAATCATTTTTTGCCACAAAATATCGATGCTGTGCGCGAAATGGTTGAGCAAGATCCGTTCGTTCTCTTTCGTAGTGACCAGACGTGTTTTTTTATTGCGCTCCGCATTTTCCTTTTATTTTGCTTAAACAGCCGGTGTTTTATTTTCAAATTAATTTCAAATTAACTCCCTATCTATCTTTCATTTAAATGCAATCTTGAACCGCGAGTGCATGCCTTATAATTGTGTAAAAACACAACTTATTTAATTTATTTTTGTGCGTCGGTTAATCGTGTGTTTGTGTTGTTGCTTTTCGTAAGTACGCCCTCTCATTACATTTAGCCGCTCTTTGTCGTAGTTATTACCTTCTATCACTCTCTTTCTATCACCTAAATCCCAATAACTGTTCTTTCTCTCTCGCTCTTTCTGTTTCGTAGCGCTCTCAGTTATAAGCTGTTGCTGCAACCCTCCTCTCTCATCTCAGTTTTTTGCTTTAAGCATAGCTCTAAGCATTGACTGCGCACATTGGTCTGATTACTATTTGTTTTGAACTTTTTTTCTCGATAAAAAAATTAAAAGACATCAACATGGATTTTTCTGTTGTCTGTGCCAAAAAAAACCTGCAAGAAGCAGATTACCCATGACCAGCCCAATATCCCTTGCTGGCTTTGCGAAAGCGTAGTGCACGCAAAATGTGTAGGGATCACGGGCCGTATAGGAGATGCCATTTCCCAAAACAATGGCCTGCACTATAGTTGTGAGGAATGCCGTGCTGTGGAAAACGACATGCGATCGTTCAGACGCGGCAGACGCAGTGGCTTCAAAGAGCTGATTTTGGGCTTTAAACCGCAATACGATCGGCTCTTGGCCATGGACACTCAGTTCAGCAGTTTGCAGCTGCTGGCTGAGTCTCCGAGGCGCAAGAAGTCCACTTCGCGGGACTTGCAAGTGCCGACTGCCTCTCGTCCGCCGGCATCCGAAAAACTAACTCCGACCACTCCGTCAGTGCAGCAGTTGATCACGTTTGTCACTCCAAGGGCAACGATCGCTGCTGGTGAAGCAGATTCGGGACCCGAATGCATCACTTCGGAGAGTATGCAGGTAGATATGTCTGTAGCGTCCGTGTCTGTCGAGTCCGAGCCCAACTCCATAACTATCCCATCAGTCTCGCCCCCACCAGCTAATAGACGTCCCGGACCACCGGATATTGCCATCACAGGTCCCAGACCTGTGGTTTCAAAACCGCTGGTGGGAGTCCCACCAAAGCGGAAAATTTTTGTATCACGGCTTGCCCCTGAACTTACATCTAACGATGTAACTGCTTTTATTCATAGCAACTGAACAACTTTTGTTCTACATGTTTGCGAGTCGCTCCGTCGTTTTAACGTTAATTAATAGCTTAAACCTGCAAATTTATAGTTATCTGCGTGTTAAATCATAATTCAGCAGTGTAAAATCAATCAAACGAAGAAAATATAAACAACCGTCAACTCAAACTATGTTTAATTATACATAATTGCTAAACCAAAGCAACCAAAGCAAAAAGCAAAAAAAAAAAACCAACAACAAAACACTGTCGTCAAATCACTGCACACACATTCAAGCGCTGTAACAAAGCATAAGTGCGAGCAGCCGACGAAAAACACGCGCAAAGGAGAACTGGAAACATCACTAAACAAAAACCATGTCGTCTTCCACTGCACCGCCAACAAAGCGCAATCGGAACAATGCTGGAACCGCGAGTGAGCGCCTCTCCGACGCCCCTTCAGCTCAACTGCTGGAGCTGCTGAAGTCTCGCTTCCAAGAGCAGACTGACAAAATTGCGTCCCATGTCCGGGAAGCAGAAGAGCGCATCCTCGGCAGGCTTATGGAGCGCTTGGACTCGATCGCTGGTGAGGTGAAGCAGATGGGCGCCCGAGTCATAAACTTGGAGCAGGAGGTGCGTGATCTTCGATCTCAGATCCCATTTAAAAAATGAGTGGTGATATAGGTAGTTCCTTAACCGGTTGCATGCTCAAAATTATTAGTAAACACCGAAATGGTCTTAAAGTTGTCCACATTAATGCACAAAGTTTGCTAAGGAAAATTGATGAGTTTAAATTACTCTTTACCAATTCAAATGTAGATATTATATGTGTGTCCGAGACGTGGTTTGTTCCTGAGTTCTGTGACTTGTCAATTATGTGTGACGGTTATGTTGTTTTTCGTTCTGATCGTATTGGACATGCAGGTGGTGTAGCTATATATGTCAACACTAGATTAAAATGTAATGTTAAATGTAAACAACCAGTTGAATGTCCCATTGAGTATCTACTTTTGGAAATCTCAAGCAAAGAAAATATGAAAATTTTAGTTGGATGTATTTATAGACCCAATAGGACAATCGACTATGAGCCATTAATTAACACTATCTCGGACATTTCAGTGACATACACGGACATTATTCTGGCCGGCGATTTCAATAGCAATATCTTGAAAGAGACTCATCTTTTAGATAGCTTTGCTTCTCTGGGGTTGTATGCCGTTAATGTAACTATGCCTACACACTTCAGAAATACCTGTGATACACTTCTTGACATTTTTTTTATTAATGACCCTAATAAGACCTTACTCTATGACCAGGTATCAGTACCAGCTTTTTCCAAACATGACCTAATTTTCCTAACATATGACTTGACTTTAGATTACAAAACTGATTCCTTTATGTATAGAGACTATAAGAATATCGACCTTAATGAACTAGAACTAGAATATAACGTATGTGACTGGTCTTCCATTTACACATCTCCCCATGTTGATAGTCAATTGAGTGTTTTAAACAATAATATTCTGTACCTGTTCAATAAGTTTGTTCCTCTTAAAACCAAAGTAACCAAGCTAAGACAAAAACCATGGTTTAGCAGCGAAATCAAAAAGCTAATGCATCAGAGAGATATTGCTTTCCATAAATGGAAGCGTTATAAAACTGATGAATTTCGTTTAACATACAAACGATTAAGAGCAACGGTTACCAAAGATATAAGATCAGCTAAGTGTAACTACTATAAATCAAAATTCCAGAACTGCTCCACTATCAAACAAAGGTGGACAGAAATGAACAACTTGGGAATCGGAAAATGCAGACAGAAGACTGAGCACGATGTCAATGTCGAAGAGCTTAACAGAAGGTTCTCGATGACTGGTGTACCTGAATCGACAAACAACATGTACCTGAATTCAACCCCACTCTGTGATAATAGTTTTAGCTTTGTGTGTGTCAATCAATGTGATGTCCTTGAGTGTATACTTAAGGTAAAGTCCAATGCGGAAGGCTTTGATAGCATCAATCCAAAATTCTTAAAAATCTTACTACCGAAAATGTTGTCCCACGTCACGTATATATTAAACAATGCAATTACTACATCCACGTTCCCGACTGAATGGAAAAAGGCAAAAATTTTCCCCATCCCGAAACAAAACAATGACTATAGACCGATTTCAATACTTCCATTTCTTTCAAAAGTTCTTGAAAATCTGATGTCTTCACAGATTGAACACTTTTTGACTCAAAACTCGCTGTTGAGTCAAAAGCAGTCGGGTTTTCGAAAGAAACGAAGCTGCATAAGTGCCATAACAGATATTGTGGAAGATATACGACAGCAACTTGACAAGAACTGGGTTACGTTCTTAACACTTCTTGACCATAGTAAGGCATTCGACTCCGTAAACCATAAAATACTCTGCGCAAAATTGACGAACATATTCAATTTCTCAGACACTGCAGTCAACTTTATTAAGTCTTATCTTACAAATCGATTGCAAGCAGTAGTCTCAGGTAAAAAAGTTTCCAATTTTATGAAACTTACGCGGGGTGTTCCTCAGGGATCTGTGTTAGGCCCATTATTGTTTTCAATATATGTTAATGATCTACCTAGTGTCCTGTCCGAATGTGAAGTACATCTATATGCTGATGACGTCCAAATTTATGTTAGCAGTCCCGTTAATGAAATAAATGTTTGTGTCAGTACGTGCAACAAAATGCTTTCCATAATAGAGAAATGGGCAAAAGAGAATGGCTTGGAAATAAATCCTAAAAAGTCAAAATGTTTAGTAATTGCTAAAAAAAAGTATTAACACAAAAAATCTGGAGAAACTACACATTGACAACGCACCCATTTCCTATGAAGACCATGCAGTTAACCTGGGCATAACATTTAGCAGCACGCTGTCATGGAGCAAACACATTTCAAAGGCAACAGGACGTACCTATGGTCTGTTACGCCAATTGTCAGCGTTTAAAACATTTTTACCAGAAGAAATAAGACTTCTGATTTCTAAAGTCATTCTCATCCCCACTCTATTATATGGTGTTGAAATATTTGGACATAGTGATACTCGCGACATGCGCACACTAGTAGTAGCCTTTAATTCAATTGTTCGATATGTGTTTAATTTAAGACGTTTCGACCATGTATCACACTTGACAAATAAAATACTTGACCTTAGCTTGACAACTTGGATAGATTTTAGAACTTTAGTATACTTTCATAAAATTGTAACGACCCAAGAACCGATTTACCTTTACTGCAAACTTAACCCTGCTACATCACAAAGAACTAACAACTATTTATGCCCTCGAACTCAAACGCTTTGCTCGAAGAGGCAGTTCTTTGTTAATGCAATCCGCTTATGGAACAGTCTTCCTCCTCACATCAAATCCATTAGGAGCGCAACTCAATTTCATAATAAAATTAAAGAGCATTTAGGAAACCAATAAAAATAAAAACAACAAAAATTCATCATTAAGTATAAAAAATAAAAAATAAATAAAAAGAATTAAAATTAATATTAAAAAAAAAAAATATATATATAAAATGTTAGGATATAAGTATTTGCTTTAAGTACATAACTTTGTCAAAATTTCAATGTTTAATTATTAGGCTTAAGTAAATAACATCCAAAATGAATTATATACATATGTATACTACTCTACATACGAGTGACTAACGCAATAAAAATAAGTTTATACTTGTAGCGATAGGATAAAGCAGGAAATAAATTAAATTAAATTAAATTAAATTAAAATAAAAGCTGATTAAAGGTGGAGAAGTTTAATTTATCTTATGCCAGGGAGATAGCTTCCTTCAAAATAAGCGTCTCCTCGACTCATTTCGCCACCATTTGCTCTGCCAAATTTTGGCCGGAGCATTTGGTGGTGAAAGAATACAAGGCTAAGAAGAAGAATAGGCCCCCCATAACTCTTCCAAGTGTTCAGACCAGTGCGCCATCTCTATCTCCACCCTCATCTTCCCGCTCTACTTCTACTTCTACCCATCCAAACAACTAACTTCCTCTCTTTTAGTTACCTACCAGAATGCTAGAGGCTTGCGTAGTAAGCTCAGCACTCTTTTTCTTGAGAGTCTCGCATTCTCGTCCCACGTTATTGTGTTTACCGAGACCTGGCTAAAGCCGGACACCCTTAGTTCCGAAGTTTTGGCAGGTCGGTACACAATCTTTAGAAATGACCGTTCGTCTCGACGTGGTGGAGGGGTCCTCATTGCAGTGGACTCAATCTTTACGTCGGAACATTTCATAGTCCAGGCTCAACAAGACCTGGAATTCCTGTGCGTAAAACTGATTCTCCCAGGCTTTACCATTTTCATTACTTGCTCGTATATTCCACCTTCCTCGGATATCTTAATATACCAGCATCACTTGTCCGCTTTAAAAACTGTTTCTTCCTCGCTATCAGATAAAGACCATATGATAGTTCTTGGCGATTTCAATTTGCCAGGTATTGGGCCTACTGTTTTGGATCGAACGGGTAGGCGGTCTGAACGTGTCCGTTGCTTTCGTAAAGCCGAGTTTACGAAGCTTAATAACCTCATTAGGGATTTTGATTGGTCCGCTCTGTACTTATGCACTGACGTTATGAAAGGCACAAACATATTTTACAATGTACTCGACACACTTTTTGATTCTTGTGTCCCACTTTCTTGTCCGGTTAGATCTGGGAAGCCTCCTTGGTTTACCAAATTGTTATCCAGTCTAAAAAACTTAAAATCAAGACCATATAAAAATTTCAAGAAGATGGTTCTCCGACTCTCTCTCTCGCTATGTATTAGCTCGGTCAAATTTCTCCGTTCTTAATGCTCAATGCTATAAAAATTACCTATCTCGATGCATGATACGCTTTTCACAGGACCCTAAACAGTTTTACAGCTTCGTAAATAGTAATCGTAGAACGTCCGCACATCCATCCTCGCTATCATTCTTAAATATTACGGCAAACAATGATCAGGCAATCGCCGATCTTTTTGCCCAGTTTTTCCAAACAACCTATTCCCATGACAGCTACTCTGGTCAGCCGTATCCATACAGTTTACCAAGGTCGAATGGCATTTTCAGCCCCTTGTTAAATGAAAGTTCACTGTTTCATGATCTTCGACTAGTTAAGCCGATGTTTTCAACAGGTCCTGACGGAGTTCCCGGCTGTGTACTCAGGTACTGTGCCGACGCTCTGTGTGGACCCCTGCTTAAACTATTCACCCTATCCATTAATTCTTCATGCTTCCCCCCGATCTGGAAGAAATCTTTTATTATTCCTCTCCATAAGAAAGGTAGCAAGTCTGATGCTAATAATTATAGAGGTATATCTAAGTTATCCGCTATTCCTAAAATGTTTGAAAAAATTTTAACTCCGCACTTGCAACATATCTGCAAATCACTTATATCTCCATCTCAGCACGGATTTATAAAGCGACGATCAACAACCACAAATTTATTAGAGTTTACCTCTTTTATCATTAAAGACTTCCAAAATAACTTTCAGGCGGATGTTATCTACACTGATTTCAGTAAAGCATTCGACTCTGTAAACCATTCCCTTCTAGCACAAAAACTTGACCTTTTAGGGTTTCCACCTAATGTTTTGAGATGGATTTCTAGCTATCTTCGTTCTAGGTCTCAAAGAGTCCTCTTCAAAAACTCCTTCTCGTCACCTGTTAAGGTTACTTCTGGAGAACCACAGGGCAGCCACCTAGGCCCCCTACTTTTCACACTCTTTATTAATGACTTGCCTTCAGTATTAACAAATTCTCGAGTACTCATGTATGCGGATGATGTTAAACTCTGTGTCCAGTACAAGGACATTTCATTTCACTCTCGCTTGCAATCCGATCTCAATAACTTTCAGTCATGGTGTTGTGCAAATATGTTACACCTAAATGCCTCGAAATGCAAAGTTATGACATTTCATCGGTCCAGCCCCATGTTGGCTCCTTACACCCTTTGCGGTGGTTCTCTTTAGAGAATTACATTGGTTGATGATCTTGGTGTTAAACTAGACCCCAAGTTAAAGTTTTCTGAACACATTTCCACCATGGTAAATAAGGCCATGGGCGTGCTTGGTTTTATAAAAAGGTGGTCAAAGGAGTTTGACGATCCCTACATAACGAAGACTCTCTATACCTTGCTTGTTCGTCCGATTTTAGAGTACGGCTCTTGTGTATGGTGCCCCCAGTACAAAGTACACCAGGACCGTATAGAATCAGTCCAGAAAAACTTTTTACTTTTTGCTCTGCGTGGCCTCAACTGGGATGCAGATGTGAGACTGCCATCTTACCCTCGTAGACTGCTTTTAATAAACCTTCCAACCTTAGTTAGTCGTAGAAAAATGCTTGGTGTGATTTTTATGCACAACCTGATCAAGGGTGACGTAGATAGCCCTGACTTGTTGAGTCGCATAAACTTTACGATTCCTGTTAGATCTACTAGAAACTTTACCCCTTTGTTCCTTCCACTTTGTAGATCAAATTATTCCTTGCATGAACCGTTTAGGGTCTTATGCTCGGAGTATAATTCTCTCTACCTTATAATATCCACCACTAATTCCCTTCCTCTTCTTATATCACTAATATTAACATACCTTTCCCGTAATTAGTCCTATTTCTTAACTATCCTTGCCTGTTTAGCTCTTGAGTTGTGTTTAGCTCTAATTTTCCTCGAATATTAGTCTAACCTCTATCTTTCCTGCATGTTCGCGATCGGTTCGGTAACACGCGTCGCGCGTCATGCGGCAGCGCCCGCCGGTCGGTTGGGCGGGAGGAGGGGCTGCGATTCTAGCCTGGGTTCCGCGCGTAACACTTGATGGTGCAGTCATTGCATATCAACGTCCAGATAATAAAGATCGTCATACCTTTCCCGTCATACCTTTCCCTTTCTACTGTGAGATTGAGGTATCCTTTGTGAGATCCTATTTCAGGCTGGGATATGCATTCAGTCCTGTCCAGGGATCGTTACAAGAAATTTGTATTCTGAAGAACTTTAAAGTCCTGGACTCGCCTTTAGATCGAAGGAAGAGAGTAAGGTAGGCTTGGAGAAGCGTTGGGAATTGTCTATAAAAAATGACTCTGGCGTTGGTGCTTGCTTTTGTTGATTTTTTTCTTTATTCTTTATTTATTAAATGGCTTTTATATATCACATTGGTGGATTTGTTAGTGTAAGTTTTCTTGGCTTATCGCGGTGTGTTGTGTTTTGCTGACCGGGGTAAAGCTGCCAGGTGTGCGCTTAGACTTGCTGGCTGGTGTACTGCCCAGGTATTGTCTCTAGGTTTCTGGCTGATGGACTGCCCAGGTATTGCCTCTGGGATTCTGGCTGATGAACTGCCCAGGTATTGTCTCTGGGATTGTGGCTGATGAACTGCCCCTTCTTCGGTGCATCTTGCGCTTTTTATGTTCTTCGCCGACGGGTCGACATCGTACGTCAGATCTTGGCGTCAGCGACTTTTGATTTCCGCTTATTTGTTATCGGGTGTTACTTATTTTTATACTTAATTGGTAAAAGATATTGTACCACTTCCATAAAGATGGGTCAGTGGGTTTTGATTGATTTCGGTTGCGTCTGCACTCCGGAAATCGTATGGTGAATATGGGTTATTGTTTTTTGGGAATTGCGGCGAGCATTTTATGCCGGCTTGACTTGTTGTGCAATAATGCCATGATATTACCTATGCAGGTCAATTGACGCTGGCGATTGTGAAATATCTTAAGAGTGGGAAGACCGAGAATTGGCCTACTTGCCTCATTGCGAAACAACGCAATGGGTGAGGTGCTTTAATTTTGCTGTTTGCAAAAACGTATTGAACTGTCGATTGTGCGACACGTGATACGGGAAGTGCAACGAGGGTTCTTCCAACTCTTCTTGGCAGGGGATTATTCTAAATACACGGTACTTCTTATATTATATAGCCTAAGGAAATGTAGCGATCCATGGTTTCCATGGTTCGTTACACCCCCCCCCCCCTTCTTTCTTCCGGGTGGATGTGAATTGGGCTGGTGCTTGCAAGATCGTTAAACCGGTGTTCTAATTAGGGCGAGTGCGATTGGGCGCTGTGGGGCTTCGTCAGGCGTATTGCTGCTTGATAAGTCGATTATCCCATATGAAGATGGTTTGCTCGGCGATGTCTGGTGTCCCGTGGAGATTAGCAATCTTTGGTAGTTCTTCATCCTGGTATTCTCTGATCGGCGGTGCTTTGTCGGGTGGCCAAGGATCCGTGGGCTGTTCTGGCTCGTCTTCGGTTGGTTCGGTGGGTTCGGGGTCAGAGGTTTGATTCGGGTCTTTCGGCAGGATGGTTGTGTCGAATACGCTGGGCGGTTCGATCCTACGATGGGAATCGCTTATGTGGGCGATGATCGGTGCGTCGTTGGTGTTGGGTGGAGAAGTTTCGTGTCTCTGATGCAATACTTCGGTTGCATTGTCTCCAGACTGATGCATGAACAGGTGAGTCTCGATTATGCCTCTGGTGTCGGAACAACGACTTGTATGGGCGACGAAGATCTCGGACGTGTCTCTAGGCATGGCTTGGTGCATGGCGCTAGCAATCATGTCGGTACGCGGAAGGTACTACAATGTGTTGGCGAGGATCGGGGTGGCGTCGGCCATGGTTACGACCGGGCTGCGGTCGGTGTTTCGGGGGGTCATCGTCCTGGTTTCCGGGTCCTGGCAGAGAGGCGCTGTGGATATTAGTTCGATTGTTGGCCCCGACCAGCGTGGGGTTAGCGTGGCTGTTTCCCGTGTTGCTGGGTTGTTGGATTGTTGTCCTTGTTCGGTGCTGGTGGTCGGCTCTGAGGAAGTCTGTGTGTTCACTCTCTTCGTTGTGGATCCTATGCTTGCTTGTCACCATCGGGAATTCTTTAGTCGCGGGTCGGAGGAGGCGTCGTTCCCGGCTGATCCCGTGTCAGTTGGGGACGCATGTCGTTTCCCGACGTGTTGTGCAGGCAGCAATCGACGGTTCGTGTGCCGCGTTTGCCACATTCCCAGCAGAATAGGATGGAAGGATTTTGGCAGTCGTATGCCGCATGGCCGGCTTCACCACACCTGCGACACGCTGCGCGTGGGTTGGCAATGGGGGTCGTGATCATGTGGTGGGCGATATCGGGATTCATCGTACTGGTTGGATTAGCTGGCGGTCTCTCTGGTGCGTCTCCCGACTCCCAGTGGGGTCTCCGAAACTGCACTCGGTTTGAATCTCCGTTCCTATGTTCTGGAGCCGGTCTTGCGTATCTTTGTGTGTGCTGCGGGGGTGCGAGAGGAATAGAAATGGTCCGCTCTTGAATACTTTCGAGTTCCGTGGCCAAAAGTGTCAGTTGCGACAAGCTTTGTAGTTCGTGTCGCCGCACGTACATCCGGTAGGCTGGCAGGGCATTGTCATAGATCCTTGTCAATTCCTTGGCCGCATCATATAGCCTGTTTACACTGAGGCGCATCATTGGATTTTTCCGTTAAACGGAACACGCGACAATGATGCCCATAAGAGCCCTGTGGATAGAAGAAGACAATCATGCGGCCGCATGTTTAATCATGCGGCGCATCATTGGGTAGTGTTGCCGTATTCTGTCTAGTATTTTTACAAAATACTGAAATTATTCAGGGTATCGACGGGGTATCGACAGCAAACAGCTGTGAATTAGTAAATTATATTTAAAAGAAAAGGGAAATATGAGCGCTGAAAAACAAAAGAAAAAGAAGTGGACAGAGGGGGTGGAAAATTTGTTAATAGACTTGTGGGCGGAAAATATTGAGGATTTGCGCAATGGGTTGCGCAAGAACACCCACATTTACGAGGAGATGGGAGAGGAATTTAAACAGAAATTCTATGATTTCTCTCCAATAGAAATTAAAGCAAAGTTGGAGAATCTTTGGGATCTTTTGGGATGCACCGATTCAAACATAAAAAGTGCCACCTTAAAATTTAACTCGGCAACACGCAATTTTTGTTCGGTGAAGCCAACGATAGCTTCACTTGCTGTGAAGTCCTCCTGAACAAGCTCAATAAACAATTGGGTGCTCGTAGTGAAACTCCCAAGTGCACCATTTTCCACATTTAATAATAAATCGCTCATTATTTTGGGAATTTCAATAAAAATGGTTTTGCTCTCTTCTTCTTGCTCACCGAGTTTGTTGTTTGTAGGCCGAACAGCTGACAAATGCTGCGAAAAATGATGCGACTTTGGTGTAAACGCCTCGCGTCATTTTTCCGCACCTTCGACAATGATGCGGCAGTTTAAAAAGGCTAATACCCGGCATGGTGCATGAGAAGCCGTATTTCGATAAGGTAACCCTTGAATAATTCCCCTGTCGCCTGTTAGCGGGCTCGGATCTGGTCCTCCAACTGTTCGAAATATCGCGGCGGCAAAAAGAACGTTAAAAATTCTTGGCGAAAATAGGCTCATGAGCTGCCTTGCAGTTGACTGGTACGGTACCAGCGGCTGGCCCGATCGGTGAGAAGCTCCGTCATAGCCCGTGGCAGTTGATTGGTGTCCACCCCATATGAAAGTGCACGTTCCTCGAGAAGTTCTAGGAATGACAGTGGGTCATCTTGTCCGTCGAACCTGATTCCCCTTTTCCGAATGCGTTCCGCCATGGGTGGGCCGTGGCTGTGGTAGTGTCCATCCATGGGTGCGTCGTTGACTGGCACGATCCTTTGGGTGGGCGATCGGCTGGTCTCGGTAACTGGCGGCCTCGGCAACTCGGCGGCCGTTACTACGACGGGTGGGGCTGGCGTGCTGAAGTCGGCGGCTGTGGGTACTTGTAATCCTGCCCCGGTGTCCGTTTTCCGTCTGGCTGAGGGCCCAGGCGTGCCTGGCATGGGTGACCTGGGGCGTCCTGCTGCCTTGGTGTAGATCCGCTCAAGGTTTCCTAATCGAGCCCAGGCATCCTGTGAGAGTGTCCCGGCGACTAATTCGGCAAATCTCCTTCGTCGATCGTCGACTGTCCCTTCATTACCGAATCCAAACTCCTCAGCGAGAGCTTCGAGCTCGTCTTTCCGGAGTTTGTAAATCCAGCTGGTGGAGACCCCTGGATTGGTGAGGTGTCCTTCCGGGTAGAGATCGACGAGTGGTTCGTGCCTGTATCCCTTCATGTTGTACTTCGGTATTCTTTGGCACTTGACTTACTTGTTGTGTTACACTTTCTCACTTTTGTTCGCCGCGTATACTTGTTCGGATTTTCGCGGGGCACGATTTTAGGTCTCACGGTTATTGGTCCTTGCTACCTTGTTTACTTCTCTTCTCCGTGGCCGTGGGGCTTTAATCCACTAAATCCTTTGAAGTTTCCAAAAAGTCCTTTAAAGTCCCTGCTCGGGCGCCACTTGTGAGATCCTATTTCAGCCTGGGATATGCATTCAGTCCTGTCCAGGGTTCGTTACAAGAAATTTGTATTCTGAAGAACTTTAAAGTCCTGGACTCGCCTTTAGATCGAAGGAAGAGAGTAAGGTAGGCTTGGAGAAGCGTTGGGAATTGTCTATAAGAAATGACTCTGGCGTTGGTGCTTGCTTTTGTTGATTTTTTTCTTTATTCTTTATTTATTAAATGGCTTTTATATATCACATTGGTGGATTTGTTAGTGTAAATTTTCTTGGCTTATCGCGGTGTGTTGTGTTTTGCTGACCGGGGTAAAGCTGCCAGGTGTGCGCTTAGACTTGCTGGCTGGTGTACTGCCCAGGTATTGTCTCTAGGTTTCTGGCTGATGGACTGCCCAGGTATTGCCTCTGGGATTCTGGCTGATGAACTGCCCAGGTATTGTCTCTGGGATTGTGGCTGATGAACTGCCCCTTCTTCGGTGCATCTTGCGCTTTTTATGTTCTTCGCCGACGGGTCGACATCGTACGTCAGATCTTGGCGTCAGCGACTTTTGATTTCCGCTTATTTGTTATCGGGTGTTACTTATTTTTATACTTAATTGGTAAAAGATATTGTACCACTTCCATAAAGATGGGTCAGTGGGTTTTGATTGATTTCGGTTGCGTCTGCACTCCGGAAATCGTATGGTGAATATGGGTTATTGTTTTTTGGGAATTGCGGCGAGCATTTTATGCCGGCTTGACTTGTTGTGCAATAATGCCATGATATTACCTATGCAGGTCAATTGACGCTGGCGATTGTGAAATATCTTAAGAGTGGGAAGACCGAGAATTGGCCTACTTGCCTCATTGCGAAACAACGCAATGGGTGAGGTGCTTTAATTTTTCTGTTTGCAAAAACGTATTGAACTGTCGATTGTGCGACACGTGATACGGGAAGTGCAACGAGGGTTCTTCCAACTCTTCTTGGCAGGGGATTATTCTAAATACACGGTGCTTCTTATATTAGGGTGTAGATAGTATAGCCTAAGGAAATGTAGCGATCCATGGTTTCCATGGTTCGTTACACCTTGGTCATTAGTATGACGACCATTAATAATATTATCCATGGTCACCTCATCGTAAAAAAGGTGTGATAGCGTGGGAACCCACAATATCTATCGTGGATGTAAAAATACAAAATCGAAACAAAATCAATAATCGACGGTATGAATATTTTAAAGCAAATAAACCCGGATTAAGGCCTGTTTTAGAGATACTTTTTCTGAGTGCCAAAAGTGTTGTGAAATTATGTTAAAATGTTTCAAAAAAGGGTTAAATATTCATAATGAATGTTGAACAAAATACAAATAAAAATTCAGACGCCTATGTTGTGTTTTTCATAGTTAGGTCAGAAACTTATAGCCTGTTTACACTGAAAAAGTACACGGAAAATTTGTTAATAGACTTGTGGGCGGAAAAAATTGAGGATTTGCGTGGGCTGCGCAAGAACACCCAAATTTACCAACGATAGCTTCACTTGCTGTGGAGTCCTCCTGAACAAGCTCAATAAACAATTGGGTGCTCGTAGTGAAACTCCCAAATGCACAATTTTCCACATTTAATAATAAATCGCTCATTATTTTGGGAATTTCAATAAAAATGCTTTTGCTCTCTTCTTCTTGCTCACCGAGTTTGTTTA
Source organism: Drosophila subsilvestris (assembly GCA_035043285.1). Lineage (NCBI taxonomy): Eukaryota > Metazoa > Arthropoda > Insecta > Diptera > Drosophilidae > Drosophila > Drosophila subsilvestris. The sequence goes on from JAWNNB010000389.1 coordinate 81,624, forward strand.
CATTTGTAGGCCGAACAGCTGACAAATACTGCGAAAAATTATGCGGCTTTGGTGTAAACGCCTCGCATTACTTTTCCGCACCTTCGACACCTGCGGCAGTGTAAAAAGGCTATTAAGTAAGCAGCCTACGTAACACATAAAAACCCCACACTACATATACTCTATTTGAACGGCTTTTTTTGGTTTTCGGTTCTCACTTGGAAAGTGACGAGCTACCCTACAGTGTGAGGTATATCGGTTTTGGCTGGCACTTGCACCAACTATACACCTCGTGCCTCGACATTCAATTATTGTCGTTCTCGATTTTCGTTCTTGTTTGGACATTTATTATTTATATATCTAGAAAAATATTAGCTGTCGTCGCATAGATTATAAATAATGAAATCGCACAACAAAATTAGTCTGTTCTCGATGACTTAAAAATAAGTTAAACGAGAAGGAACGTGAGTCGCTTCTAGTCGCGACTTTACTTTTATACCCGTACTCAGTCAGTATATAAATTTATGAGCTTATGATTGAAATTAAAAAAAATAATTTTTAATTTTACATTTTACATTTTTTTGCTACATTTGTTAGCTACATGTACATGTAAAATGTAGATTATACATCTAGAACAAATATTCTACATATACCATTTAGATTCTACATCTCCTCCGCTAGGGGTTGTTCGCGCAGACAGAGACAGAGAATGAATATCGTCAGCAGCGCCAGAGGAGGTGGGGGAAGCAACTGAAAATTAATTTCTTTATTCTGGCTATAATAATGATCCGATCTGATTCAGATTCGGCAATCTAATAGATATGGTCATTCTCTACGATACTGCGTTTTTAGTTTTATCGTATCTTCAAAATTGTGGCTGCCACAGATTTTCGTCTTTTGTGAAGGCGGAAGGGGGCGGGGCGAAATTCTGAAATACACTTGTAACAGTGTGATATCACATGAGTCTGGAAACAAAATGCTCTAGCTTTTATAGTCTCTGAGATATAGGCGCTCATCAAGACGGACAGACAGACAGACAGACAGACAGACAGACGGACGGACAGACAGACATGGCTCTATCGACTCGTCTATTGATACTGATCAAGAATATATATACTTTATGGGGTCGGAAAATTTTCCTTCTCTGCGTTACACACATCCACTTTTACCACAAATACAGTATACCCCTTAACTCTTTTTGAGTACGGGTATAAAAACCTAGTCAAAAGTATTCGCCGCTTAGCAGATCGATTCCATTACAATTGACAGAGCTACAATGCAGACTCGATGTTCTTATTTCTTCTATTAACAAGGCCAACCTATTTTCAGGAGCAAATAGAAGAAATCGATACCCAAACCCAACTCGTGCTCGACTTCCGAAATTGGCCATACCAAAATTTAGTGGTAAATATTCTGAGCTTAAAAATTGTATTAGCCTTTTTGAGATTCTTGTTCATAATGATGATCGAAAAATTTAATCATTTGATTTCGTGCCTCTCTAATGAAGCATTAGGAACAATAAAAGCGTTCCAAGTCACCGAGGATAATTACGCAAAGGCCATGGCCAGCCTAAAGCGAGTATACGACAACAAGTGTTTAATATTTTCGAACCAAGTCTCCGCACTGTTTAATCTGCCAAAAATCTCGCAACAGTCCGCATCGTTCCTAAGGAACCTCATCGATACAGTGTCCTCGATCTATGGTTCATTACTATCGATAGGAGACGATACGAAGATTTCGAATGCAATGCTCATTCATCTCGTTTTGAACAGAGTCTACACAGTGACTAGACAGAAGTGGGAACAACAGCTTGACTTCGAAAAGTTTCCGCTTTGGTCCGACTTTGAAAAAGTTTTAAATCGTCGATACCAGCATTTGTCTGCGGAAGAATCGACAAAGTCAAGGCACGCCAAAGTCATGACAAGAAGGTCGCACAATCGCAGTTCATTTGCTTGTTCTTCCACTCCCCTCAACAGTAGAGCTCAGCAAATATGCAGCTATTGCAATTCGGGAAACCATGTAGTGGTCAACTGCACGCCATTTTCACGTCTCTCAGTTATGCAAAGGTTCGAGTTCACAAAGTCTGCATCCTTTCGTATTAATTGTCTGCAAAAGGGTCACACTGTTGTAAGATGCAAGGTCGACAAATGTCGAGTATGTGGTCTGATAATAGTCTTGTGTTGCCGTCACCCCCAGAAACTGCAAACAGTTTGAGTTGCAGTGACGAGTTGTTAGTCTCCATTGATAGGACCTTGCGAAAATTCTGGTCATTGAAAGAAATGCCATATTCAAAGCAAATTATTTCGCCGACTGACAATACGGTTCCTTCTACTCCACACCACGTAAATCCACATCAGTGTGTCCCTCGGCCCCAAAGTACGTCCACCAAGCTTCGTGTCGTGTTCGATGCGTCGTCGAAGACGTCCTCTCAGGTGGCCTTGAATGAGATTCTGATGGTCGGACCGACCATTCAAGAGGAATTATATTCAACGCTGCTCCGCTTCCGGCTGCACAGGTTCGCCCTGACTGCCGATGTAAAAAAGATGTATCGCCAAGTAATGGTGAATGAAGCGGATAGGCAGTTTCAGATGATAGTGTGGAGAAGCGACCCATCTGAGTCCTTGAGATTATACAAGCTTAACACCGTGACTTATGGGACTGGACCAGCCCCCTTCTTGGCTATCCGGTGTTTAAAAAGGTTGAGTGAGTCTGCGAAGCTATCATTCCCTAAAGCTGCTGACGTTATTGGGTCCGACTTTTACGTCGATGACATGTTGACTGGTGCTGCATGCGTAGAGGAGCTAAGGGCAATTAAGTCCGAAGTATCTCAGGTTCTTCAGACCGCAGGGTTTGAGTTAGCGAAGTGGTTTTCGAACTCACCTGAGATCACCGCATCTGAGAGCACAGCAAAGTCCATAACGATCTCGGATTCAGAATCGACTAAGGCGTTAGGAATCTCATGGTTGCCTAAGGAAGATGCCTTTCAGTTTAAAATTGATAATGAAGTCATGGGTCTTCGAGCGACAAAGAGGAACATACTGTCGGTGACATCGAAGTTGTTGGACCCCCTTGGATTGTTGAGTCCCATCGTCGTAAAGGGCAAGATCCTATTTCAGGAACTTTGGCTTAACAAACTAGATTGGGATGAGTCGATTCCGATGCATTTGGAAACCGCATGGCATATGTTGAAAAATACACTATCTCAATTGGAACCTCGTACCTCTGTACCTCGGTTTGTGTATTCCGATCCGATGTCACCGGTCCAGTTACATGCCTTCGCTGACGCCTCCATGAGAGCTTTTGGTTCGTGCGTATATATCCGTAGCGAAACTGCAGAAGGTTTTAAAATATCATTGTTGACTTCAAAGTCCAAAGTAGCGCCGCTCAAGACCAAAACGCTCCCACGGCTTGAGTTATGTGCCGCTCACCTTCTCGCGGATCTCTGTCACAGAATCAAGCCCCTATTAAAGGTACCTATCGAACGAGCTGTTTATTGGTCAGACTCTGAAGTAACTCTTCACTGGATTCGGTCGCATCCATCTACGTTGTCGACGTTCGTTTCGAATAGGGTGGCTGAGATTCAGGAGTGGTCAGATGAAGCTACGTGGCGACATGTCCCTACAAAACAGAACCCAGCAAATATTGTGTCAAGAGGTTGTGACGTACAAGAAATCGCCGTCAATCTGGTTTGAAGGACCATCATTTTTGAAGGATGAAGAAGAAAACTGGCCTAAAAACCCTCATTTCGAGCCTTCAGAAGATGTTGAGTTGGAGAAACGGAAGAACGTGGTCGGGCTGACCACAGCCGTTGAAATTTCGGATTTGGTAGATGTCATCGAGGGATTCTCGTCACACCTCAAGCTGCTTAGAGTGTTTTGCCATATGTTCCGCTTTATAAGAAAATGTAAGAATCCGAGCATATCGTTCGAAAAAACGGTTTCACCGACCGAGTACGATGAAGCCTTTCGCAAAATTGTTGAAATTCTTCAACATCACGAGTATCGTGAGGAAATCGAGAAAGTTCGGAAAGGATCTAGAGTTGGTCCTAGTCTTCAGCGGTTGAACCCATTCATCCATGAAGACAAAGGTACTTGGTGTAATTTTTCGTTGTTGAGAGTAGGGGGCGACTAGCAAAAGCTCCTATATCATACGATGCCAAGTTTCCGCTGCTTTTGACGAAGCGCTTGCAATTCGTGCGTAGCTATGTTCGTCATCTGCACCATACGAATTTTCATGTCGGCCCACGAGCACTTGTGAGTTTCCTTCGACAGAGTGTTTGGATAGTAAACGCTCAGGAGGTCTGCAGTCAGACAGTTCGATCATGTATCCGCTGCTTTAAGTGCAAGCCTCGACTGCTGACGCAACTTATGGGAAATTTACCTGCAGACCGGCTCCGTGCTCTCCGCCCATTTTTGATTTGCGGCGTTGATTTTTGTGGCCCCGTCTCGACGACATTGAAAATTCGAGGAAGGCCCCCATACAAGTCCTATATCGCGCTCTTTGTTTGTTTTGCCTCCAAAGCGGTTCACCTAGAACTTGTATCTGATTTGACTACTGACTCCTTTTTATTGGCTTTCCAAAGGTTCGTTGGGCGCCGAGGATATCCCCAGATCGTCCATTGCGACAACGGGACGAATTTCGTCGGAGCGAGCCGTCACCTCAGCGCTCTGCAGAAGGCGCTCGAGGACGGGGCGGACGCAGCTCGAGGATTCGCATCAAAAAAACGGATGCGAATTTGCGTTCATACCGCCTCGGGCGCCACACATGGGAGGACTCTGGGAGGCAGGTGTCAAGTCTTCTTCGCTCAAGGCGAATTCGCCCCGCTTTGCCACAGTAGGTTAGCTAGGCTTAGAATGAAATGTATGGAATTTTAGAAGATATAGTTAATTTGAGTTCGATCGAGCACGTCCATTCTTTTCGCCCCACATTTAATAAAATAGTCTCCGCCACGACAAAGTTTTCGGTTTTGTTCTAATTTTTCACTATGTCTGCCAGTTTGTGATACACTAAAGTAAGGTCAACAACCTCCTGTTGGTTTTTTATAATAAATGTGGGGTTGCTACCCGGATTACAAACACCCAAGTTAGAGGAAAAGAGTGACTCACCCCTTAAATTTGTATCCGAGCTTCCCCATTGGGTGTGGTGAGCGTTCGAATCGCAGCCTATTATGAAGCCTGTGTCCGACCCCTCTCTGTCTTGCGGACGAGGGGGATCGATTTCCTCGTGAGTCATGTAGGACGACACCAGACTTAAGTGTGTCCCCTGTAGCTCTAGGCTAGCCGCCGTGGAGTCAGTAGAACAGCCGTCTCGGATCGGCTCCAGTTCCTCGTCAGGAACATCCTGATCGACTGGGATGTCGATAGGACGCGCCTCGGCCTCACCAGCTTCTGACGCTCCACACTGAAGTTGGGTAGCACACATATTCATCCCACGAGATGCAGAGAGAGGGAACTACCATTGAAACTGAGGGCTGGCAAGTCCCTGAGCTCTCCGCTCAGCCAAGCTGACTCTTACCGATATTTACGTGTTTCGGCGCATGTCACCTTTACCCTTAACAGACAAACTTGCCCTCCATTATACCTGAACAGCATCAACATTGTACAAACCACCGAAGTAACATAACTCGGTGTTTATCTGAATAAAAGGCTTACTTGGCGTAAGTACATCGAAGCGAAGAGGAATCTACTTAAATTTAAAGCTAGTAATCTACATTGGCTAATAAACACCCGCTCACCACTAAAGCTGGAGTACAAAGTACTTTTGTACAATGCAGTTCTCAAACCCATCTGGACATACGGCTCCGAGCTATGGGGAAATGCTTGCGCTAGTAATTTAGAAATAATCCAGAGAGCTCAATCGAAGATACTAAGAACTATCACTGGGGCGCCATGGTACATACAGAATGAAAATATCCATAAAGAATTAAATGTAGGATCAGTTAAAGATGAAATTGCCAAGGTTAAAGCAAAGTATCAGGTCAAGCTACAGGCCCATTCTAATAGACTTGCGCAGTCTCTAACTTGGCACACTAGCCATACACGACTCCGGCGAAGGGACCTCCCCACACAGCAATAATACTTAGTTAGGGACGTACTGTAAATAGTTAAGTGAAATTAATTAAATAAATGTATTAGATTAAGGTTTAAATACTTGTCGTCAGTCTCTAATAGAGTAGATTCGATAAATAAAATCCCGTAAAAAAATACCCGTACTCAAAAGAGTTAAGGGGTATATTGTATTTGTGCTAAAAGTGGATGTTTGTAACGCAGAGAAGCAAACGTTTCTGATCCCATAAAATATATATATTCTTGATCAGTATCAATAGCCGAGTCGACATGTGTGTCTGTCCGTCCGTCTATCTGTCCGTCTTGTTTGACGCCTAGTTCTCAGAGACTATAAAAGCTAGGGCAACCAAATTTTGTTTCCAGTGTTATCACACTGAATCAAGTTTGTTTCAAAATTTCGTTCCGCCTTCTTCCGCCCCCATAAAGGACGAAAATCTGTGGCATCCAAAATTTTAAAGATACGCAGTATCGTAGAGAATGACCATATCTACAAGATTGCCGAATCTGGTACAGATCGGAGCATTAATATAGCCAGAATGAAGAAATTAAATTAATTTTCAGTTGCTTCCCCCATCTCCTCTGGCGCTGCTGACGCTATTCATTCTCTTTCTCGCTCGCACAAAGTCTGCCCTGTGCAATGCGCAAGCGCCTCCTCGCGAAGGAGATTTAGAATCCGAATGGTAGATGTAGAATATTTTTTCTAGAGGTATTATCTACATTTTAGATGTAGATGTTGTTAACAGATATAGCAAAAATATGTGAAGTGTAAAATATTTAAAATTTCTATTAAAATTTCAATCATAAGCTCAAATCATAAGCTGAGTTCGGGTACAAAAGTAGAGTCGCGACTAGAAGCGACTTACACGTTCCTTCTCGTTAGCTTTTAATTTGTGGAAATTTTTACTTAATTTGATCACTGAAATTATTTACATGGTTAAAATTAGTGTAGCTGACTCCCGTTTTTGAATCATTAATCGCACGTAATAGCCATGACCCTGGGCTCGATCTCGCATTACGTCTTCCGCTGTGTACTTAGTACATAGTGCAAAGTCCCAGTTCTGAATCTGCACTTAGACATATAAGCTTGAACATATTTTTAGTTAGTTAATATTTTAACTTCATATTTTTAATTTAATAGCCACTATTTTTTTTGCTTATAGGTTAGCTGTGAATAACTTGCAGTACGTAAGCAATGTTCTTGGCATTAAAGATCCCATTCATAAGCAAAAAATATCACTAAAGGCAATGGATGTAGTGCTCTTTGGACCACCACGAGGTAAGAAAATAATGTAATTCCCTGTATGAGTTGAGTAATTGAGCTATTGGGTTTTGGGCAACACTCACTTTTAAAGCCCGTGGTCGCATAGTTAAAGGGTATATTCGATTTTGGGTAAAAGTGGATGTGTGTTACGAAGAGAAGGAACGTTTTCGACCCCGTAATGTATATATATTCTTGACCAGAATTAATAGCCGGACGATATATCCGTATTTTTGTCGCCTAGTTCTCAGAGACTATAAGAGCTAGAGCAACCAAATTTTGCTGCTACAAGTGTATTTAAAAATTTAAGAACAGCGAGTGTGTGGGAGACATAATGTAGATATAGGTTACAGATTAAGCGAAAATATGTAAACAAGGGGTCGGCACCCAGATTCTCACATTTTTTTGGTGCGTTTTTGTGCGACGACATCAGACATTTCTCTGCCGCTGCGAAAGCCGAGCAATTGTGCATAGGGCACACGAATGCTTCGCTGCCGCTGCGAGCCGTTTGTGCATAGCCCGAAGCTGGCTTCTCTGCCGCTACGTCAGCCGGGCAGAATTACGAAACCACACGAAGTCTTTACTCTGTACGTGTGCCGACTGCGCTGCATTAAATTTGTTCCTATGCACAGTGCATACGACGCTGCCGGCCTCTGATGTAAATTGATCAAATATACTGACTGAATACAGGTATAAAATTAGAGAATAGAATATTTAACCCTTTTTTAAAACGTTTTAACCTAATTTCACAACACTTTTGGCACTCAGAAAAAGTATTTCTAAAACAGGCCTTACTTCGGGTTTTTTGCTTTAAAACATCCTTACCGTCGATTATTGATTTTGTTTCGATTTTGTATTTTTACAACCATGACTGGCCGCATGTAACGATGTTAAACACAGCCCCTGAAGCACCATGATTGTATTTTTTTAAATATTCGATTTTTAGATTTTGTGGGTTGCCACGCTATCACACCTTTTTTACCATGAGGTGATCATGGAAAATCTTATTAATGGTCGTCATACTAATGCCCAAGGATATCTCAATCTCACAGTATGTGACATGACGATCTTGATCAATCATTTCGCGCACAGCAACGATATTTTGTGGCACAAAAATGATTTTTAGACTACCTTCACGAAATTCGTCCTGCAACGAAGGACGTCCACGGTCGAATTCGCAATACCAGTCTTTTACATTGGCAATCCATGGTGCTTTCTTAATTAAAGTTAACTAAGCTGATCTAAGCATTCTTGGCTTAAAATCCACCTCGAATATGGTAGAAATTCATTACAAAGTCATTTTCATGTGTAAGTTTCAATTTTTGCCCGAGCTGAATTTTTGATTTATCGTTAATCGATATCAAACGTAGTCGTACATGAAAAAGTTGTAGGTATGTTTAATTAATAAAAGTCCAAATTTTGTTTTGCAAATGACCATTTGTTTCTTATACGACTAGAAGTGACCTAGGCCAGAAACGAAAATAGCACCCCTCGTACCCGTACTCGAAGAGTTTAAGCGGTGTATTAGATTTGTTTTATATTTGGATGTTTGTAACGCAAGGAAAGAAACGTAAGAAATTTGATCATCATCAATAGCCAAATCGATATAGCTGTCTGTATGTCCGTCCGTCCGTCTTGAGGAGCGCCTATGCCTCAGAGACTAAGAGCTGGAGCAATCAAATTTTGTTTCCAGACTCATTTCATGTCACACTGTTACAAGTGTATTTCACAATATCGGCCAAACCCTTCTGCCCCCACAAAAAATTAAAATCTGGGGCATTCACAATTTTAAAATTACAAAAAAAAATCGGATAACGCAGTTCGCACAGTGGTCGATTCTGGCAATCTGACAGGCAATAAATGTAAAATTTAAATATTGAATCTAGTTTATTTGTTTTACTTTTTGGAAAGTAACATCCCACATATATTTTTTTGCAATATTTATATATATTTTCCTATTAATAGTCAAGCAGCTGCACCGCCAATAAATGCCACTAAACTATTTATTCGTATGGACTAAGTATATTTTCCCGCCGTTTTATTGCATTTGGTCAGGCTTAGTGAATATAAGTGTTTTTCAAGTTTTATTTAAATATTGGTCATGGATGGTATGTATTTAATAAAAAATATATGTGTGTGTCCTCTGCCTATATGTATCAGTGGTAAATCGTTGTAGAACTTTACATTTCCTTAAGTGTGTTGTTACTTACATACCCGATACTTGAGTGGAATAGATCTTTTGATTAGTGTCGATTTTCGCCTTCAATCTCTCTCTGCTCATGAAACAAGTATTCTTGAATCGCCTTTGTTAAAATTAATGGCGACTTCGCGCTACACATTGATGTATTTGATTTTATAAGCAAAGTGTCAGTGTCGAAAACCACGCTTTTCGTGATATGTCGCAACGAAACTGAGTACGCTGAAACGATTCGAATCCAACTCAATAAATTTATGAAAATAAGCTCATCAAAGAAAATTTTTGGCAAATAAAACTAGAAAGAACGTGTGAGTCGCTTCTTTGGACGCGACTCTACTTTTATACCCGACTAAATTCTACTGACTAAATTTTTGAGCTTATGATTTATGTAGAATTTAAATAATTTTACATTTCTTTGATATTTGAGCGTCAACTCCGAAAAACAGTGTCCGAAAAATGAAATTTTTAGAGATCCTGTGCCACCCACGGATTTTCGGTTGATTTGACAAATCTCTCGAGTCAAAATCTCAAAGAGATTTCTGTGGCACTCTATATCAAACTTTATCGCAATCGATTGAAAAGTTTGCACTCAACCAAAAAATTGAGTGCGTGTTTTAAGACTGACTTTTGATTGTCTGATTAATCAAAAAAATTACCTTCTTAAGTGGTACACCAGATTTGAAGAGTCATATTCTGATTTGGAATCCGAAAAGCAAGATATGGGTAATATTTTGAATTTTACTCAAATGACTGATGTTGTAAAATGTATTGTTTGACTCGATAAGCCGCGTGACGTGGTATTTCAGCTTTGTAGGCACTTCAAAATATGCTCTGATGGCTACAAAACTTTGGAAAAACGTTGAACTAGCTCTTTATTGCTCTGCACATATTGCATACAAATAGTTGAAAATAATTTCCGAGTTTACCAATAAAGTATGAATTCATTCAATTGACCATTTCACCCACTTTGTGTGCGGAAGAACTCTCACATCTGCATCTCAAAAACTTAAAAAAAATTTGCATAATTCAAATTTGTATTCATACAAAACTATTCATAAAATGAAGTCCTAAATCTTTTCTGTTCATAATTATAAAATGATTGATTTATAAAATGTTGTTAAAAAAATTCTGCACTTGCATTTGTCAAAACTCAATCAGACAGGCTCCGATTTTCACTTTCACAAAAAAAATGTGATTTACTTTTTAAAACGAAAAGTCAGGCGCTCCCGCCCTCGTATAACGCAAGATTTTTCCGTTTTCAAAACGGCAACAAATTTCTCGCCGAAATGAAAAGTAAACGGCTTTTTAAACAACTAAACAAATCTTAAACAAAAAACAGCTGACTTTGTTGATTTGTAAATACGCCGCGTAAATAAAATGCCTTTTATTTTTTCAATTGTTTGTTTTGAAGCAAAAAGAAGGCAAAAAGTGCGTGATTTAAAAAGATCAAGACATATTAGATCTATATTTAACATGTCTGATGAAAAGTGAGTAACACAGCATTCAAATTGAAAATTCAATTTCTAATGGTCTTTTTTCCAGGTTTGTGAAGTCATTGTGAATTGACAAGCAAACTTTTAAAATGATTTTGGAAAAAGTCCAACCTCATCTGGGTCTTAACTCTAAGTTATCACCCTCAACGCAATTGGCTGCAGTGATGCGATATCTCGCCACTGCACAGTGGTTCCGCCCATAGGCCAAAAAAAAATTCATGCGAAAAAAATTGACAAAAAGTAAACAAACTGTCTCTAAAATGCAAACCGGTTTTTTCTGAAAATCTAACGGGATTTTCTAAAAATAGCATCAAAGATGTGAACACGTGTTCATTTTCAAAGCGCAGCAGCACGCAGTCGGAATTTTTCACAACTGAAGCGCACTTCGAACAGGTCTGTCGTTTAATTGACTTAACGAATTTAAGTAATTTTTAATGGATTTCAAAATTGAAGGTATTTATTTTAAGTTATTAAATTTAAAAAAGTAACTTGTGTTGTAGTTATTTTAAAATTAATGGTTTAGTTTGCCCTACTTTTTGTACATTTTGTGTTTGTCTTTATTATGTGTACTTAAAGTTTTAGTCGTGTTGGCCCAATATTCCTCCTAAGATTTTTTGCTATTATATTTATCTGATTCTTAAGGTAATAAAAGAGTTAAAGGTAAATGCGGATATTTGCGGGTGTTTGTGTAATCTTAAAGATTCTAACCCTCTGACTTATTTTTTCAAGGGCAAATTTGCGCAACGGAGCCTCTAATGAGTGTTTGTATTCGTCTTGAGTGTTTGTATTCGTCTTTCGTGTTTGTAAACAATTTTCAATGACCATTTAAGTAATTATATTTTCATTTTGTTCTTCTAAATTTTCGATTTGAGTTTGAAAGGCGATTCGTATCAGTGTGTGTTTACACGCTTACATATTTTCAATTTACGGTGTACAAAAAGGGGTCCCAACGCAGAAAAATTAAGAGAAGTGATTGCTGATGTACAACAAAATATTTAAAATAACGGCTACATATCTGAATTGTCAGAGCTTAGAAAATCTATTGGCTACATATGCAAAAAAATTGTTGATTTTTGGACTCGTTACGATCGTAAAAAATCTACACTTCTGCGATATCAATGTGATTGGCTGGATCAAAAGGAACCAACTTTCCTAAAATGCACAAATAATAATGAACAGCAAATGGTGGAAGGTGCACATCGTGGTCGTCCAAAACATGATTTTGTGGAGTCTTCAGCGAGAACAAAACGACGCACAGTGGGGCCTCAGCCGCAAAGAGGTGGCAAAAGTCAATGCATTTTTTGAACGCTTTGGATAAATCCAATACACGAATTCGATAGAGTATTTTCCAAAGCTTTCAAAAATAAAGTTTAAAAAGAATCGGAATTTTAGTTTAGGAGATATGAGCAATCAAAGTTGAAAATTATTTCCGCGTGCAACAATTTATTCAACTTTTATTGACATACTGCATCTTTCAGGTAGAATAAAAATTGAACTGTGTGAGGTATCATTTTGTTTTTGGTATCATTTACTAGGTGTATTCATTTTTATCAATATTCAATGAAAAACTGCTTTGTTGCACAGACAGTTCTAGAGAAAAACGTACTTTCCAAACCATCTAAATTTTTCTTTGTTTTTCAACTTTGACTTGAATTAAAAAAAAATACATTTTTGCTTTTCCGAAATATTTTGTATACGGGATCTTTGCATATTTCTTTACCTAAATCAAAGGTCCATACGTGCGATTTTGGGTTTTGTGGCTTCTACATCGATAACAGTGACGCTACCTCGCACGAAAAACGGCCAAAAATGGGCTGTCGCAGCTCAAATTCCCATACAAAATCCAAATTTTGACGTTTTTCGTGCGAGGTAGCGTCACTGTTATCGATGTAGAAGCCACAAAACCCAAAATCGCACGTATGGACCTTTGATTTAGGTAAAGAAATATGCAAAGATCCCGTATACAAAATATTTCGGGAATAAAAAAATGTAGTTTTTTTTAAATTCAGGTCAAAGTTGAAAAACAAACAAAAATCAGGTACTAATGTACTAATGAAACTATATACTCAGGTACACTCAATAATTTAACCATTTTTAAGTTTTCGCTACCTAAATTATATAGTTAGCTATTAATCCATTTGCAGGTAAGTCTTTTTAACTTCAACCTACCTTTTTCAAAAGTTTTTGTGGCATTGCATATGCAGGTTGGCCGTTATAATTGACCTGAATTTGACCAAGTTTTTTAACCTGCTTTTTATTTTTGCAAAAGGTGGTATATGCATATGTATATATATTGCAGTCCTTTTTTGTATAGGTCCATAGTTCTATTTTGACTTTTAAACCATTAAGTTGTGTATAAACAGTGAAAATGGCGATGGAAAATATAAAATTGTTTGAGATATTTAGAACTTCAAACAACTTCAACGAATTTAAGGAAGCTGTTCTCGTTGAATTAAATGTAGAATCGGACAACCCAGAGAAGCATACAAGTATAATACATAATATTAATCTTGTATATGCTAGAATTGACGCTAAATGGAAGATCTCACATCGTAATACTACAGTGTTCAATAGCAAAAACGAAACCTGGTTAGTTGGAAAGCAGATGCTAGATGATGGACCCTCCACGTCCACAGGACGATGCTCAGGAAGACCAATTAAAACCCTGGAAGACTGTTCAGCTTATACAAGAAAGAGAAAACTTTCAGATGCAACATGTCATATAGCTACGGATCACTTATCGGAGGCGCTGTCAATCAAATATATGAACGACAAGGAAAACAAGAGGTCACATATCACAAAAGCTGTTTTGCAGGCAAGCCCCATTAGACTTGAAAGGATAAACAAGAGCATCGTCACTCCGCCAAATTCACAACCAAGGCCGTACACCGTTGAAGAGGCTTTGGCATTGTTTATGGATTTGGGAATGTCTAGAGACAAATATTCAATATTGCGACATTCCTTGAAGCAGCATAATGTCGATGTTCTGCCAGGATATAAAAAAATTGGAGAAGCTAAAAAGAAGGCAGGACCGACTCCACATGTGACGGAGGTATCAGCGGAAGTAAAACTTCAAGACCTGGTGGACCACACTGCGAAAAGGCTCATTGAAAGTTTACCTCACCATCAGATTGAGAATCTTCCGCAAAATCTCACATTGATCAGCAAGTGGGGATGTGATGGATCTTCAGGACAAAGTGCATATAAGCAAATAATAGAAACGGAAGATAAATCCATTACAGATGCCAACATGTTTATGGCTTCTCTTGTCCCCCTGAGGCTAAAATCGGATACTTCAGAACATTGGAAAAATCCCCGACCTTCGTCTGCTCACTATTGCCGCCCTATATTATTTAAATACGCCAAGGAATCTTCTGAATTGATAAAGTCCACAGTGACTGATATTAAGAATCAGATTAAAAATATAAAGCCAGGATTATTGGAATTCAAGGATGGTCCAACTATTACTGTTAACTATGAATTTGCCCTTACTATGATCGATGGAAAAGTTCTAAACGAACTAACAAATACGAAATCGACCTTGACATGCGCTTTTTGCAAAAAAACACAGAAGGACTTTCAAAACTTGGATGATTCCTTAATTGAAGAGGAAAATTTGGAATATGGCATTTCCCCATTGCATGCAAGAATAAGATGTATGGAGTTTATTTTAAAACTTGCATATACCATCCCGCGAACGGAAGAATCTTTTGACGATAGCATGCCAGACAAAGAGAAACATAAACACAGGAAAAAAATGATTCAAGACGAATTCTTTTCGAAACTTGGACTGAGGGTCGACTGCCCCAAATATGGATACGGGAACACAAACGATGGAAACTCATCCCGGAAATTCTTTAAGGAACACGAAATTACAGCAAAAATAACTGGAGTGGATGAAGGCATTATCCAAAGATTGGCTGTAATTTTGAATATTTTAAACTGCAAGGACAAAATTAACACCCGCAAATTTGGCGAATATGCCTCGAAGACTGCAGAGTTGTTATTTGAAAAGTATCCAGAAAAGAAGCTTACTCTAACGCTTCATAAAATTTTGGCACACGGTCAAATTTTAATAGAACATCAGAGCCTTCCAATAGGAGAGATGTCAGAGGAGGCCCAGGAAACGAGAAACAAGGATTACAAGAAATTCAGGTACATGAATACTTGTAAAATATCACGAACAAGGCAAAACCAGGATCTTTTCAACATGTTGGCAGCCTCTTCAGATCCATTTATTTCATCTATTAGACATGTGAAATCCAAAAAAGAATTAGAAAGTATTTATTCTTCAGAAATGTTAAGATTATTGGATATTCCTAACGATCCATCGGAAATAGATGCATGTTTTATAGTAAACCAAAAATAAGAACAATTAAAAATTTTTTTTTCTTTTTGTAAATTCTGTTTTAGTTAAAAATTAAATGTAAAATAACTTTAAATAGTGTAACAGGCCATTAAAAATTCTTTATCGATCCGAAAAACTTGGAATTTATCATTTTGCATAGGAAAATATGCACTGGTAACAAAGTTCAACTTTGGCTATTTATTGTAAAGCTTCTAGATATTGTAGCACCATGTTCTTTTGCAGACTAAATTCTGAAAGTTTTTTCTTTTAAGCGCAATTTATTTCATGAAGATATCTTGATTCGTTCGGAAGTTATTAATTTAGCAAGCTGAAATGGCCAAAGGCCCACCGTGCGACGGCGTATAGCTCAGTTGACCGAAATATACGAGTCCGCTGTTTCTGCTTTACGCAATGAGCATCAAAAGCAAAATGTGTTGCCAGCAGAACCCATCGAAGTTATTTCGTTTTTAATGGAGACCGCCATGTCTAAACATCAATATTTACTAATTAGAAACTTTGTGAACAGCAAAATATCCTTTGATTTGTTTCCAAGCTATCAAAGTATTCTGAATTCCAAAAATAAGAGATACCCTGACAATATATCTGTAGACGAATCTCATGCTGAAGTAGAGCTGCAAAGTTTATTGGATAACACCGCATCGAGCATATTAGAGCTTCAAGCTGATGTTGTCGAAGCAGTTACTGATGATTCAGTTGAAAATTTGGTATTGATTGGAAAATGGGGATTTGATGGAAGTACAGGCCATAGCGAAAACAAACAAAAGTTTTCGAATAATGATTTGGAGGACAAAAGCTTATTTGTTACATCTTACGTACCTCTCCAACTAATTTCAAAATCTGACAATAAAATAATTTGGAAAAATCCCCGGCCTTCGTCAACACGTTACTTCAGGCCAGTTCGCTTTCAGTTTATTGGCCTCAGAAATAACTGGCGTTAGTGAAAATCTGATCCATCGTTGTGCCACTATACTTAAAGCTTTGGCATCGGGCTACAAATTTAATGAATATGCCCTAGACACAGCCAAGGAACTTATTAAAGATTTTCCATGGTACTATTTGCCGGCTACAGTCCACAAGGTGTTAATTCATGGAGCTGATGTGATAGAGAATGAATGCAATTGTATCAATTGGAGAGCTATCAGAGGAGGCTGCTGAGTCCAATAATAAAGAAATTTTAAAAATGTAGACTTTATCACAGCCGGAAAATGTTACGCATTATAACAAACACAGATATTTTCAACTCACTCCTTTTACGGTCCGACCCATTCATAACCGGACAGAGGGAGCTTGGAGAAAAGGATAAGTCGACGTTACTTGAATCTGTATATGTCTTGCTAGAGGATACAATGTAAATTTTTGTATAATATATATTTTTAATATATTTTTTCGTTTATAATTTGCCTGTTTCTTGTCTATGGTTATACTATAGGAGGGGATAAAAAATATTTTTTCAGATTTTTGGGGAAAATTTTATAACGATATCTCAACGGGAAATATTTATGGCCACGGCTCCATACAAGCCGAACCACTGCACAGTGGGCGCACTTGTATGGAAGAAGGCGACAAAAATAGTTCTACTTTACATACAGGTCTATAATTTTCACCATTTATTACGTAAACAATAAATTATTAATATGGCTGCAAATAAAAAACAACCAATGTATATATGTTCAAATAAATCAAAGACAGACTATTATTGTAAAGTTCTCTTTTTACATTGTTATTTTCTAAATCCACCTATAAGAGGGTCTGAAGTTTAAATGAATAAAAAACGTAACGTTATTTATAAAGAAAATATATAAATTTGATATTTAAAACACAAGTAAACAATAACAAACACACAAATAACAGGCACAAATACCTATTGCACTCTGATCAACATATTGTTCAGGAAAGGCAGCAAAAGGCAGATGATTCTAGTCTTATTTTGATCTTAAGATATGCATCTGTGATCAACATAAAGATGAACCTGGCGGTCGGTGTCGAACAGGACTAAAAGCTTAAGAGAAGTTAGAAATCGAAATCGAAAAAACGCTCGAAAAGACAATTTGGTTATATTAGATTTTTGGACGACACAAAACAATCTACAAATAGTTGTTTGGTTTTAATTAAGCTTTATACCTGTACGAACGATATCCATATTACTTCAAAGTTATTGGAGTTTATTTTAAATAGGTTTTTTAAGTTGAAAGATGGGGTTCACTTTCTGAAAAATCAGAACGCAATAAACTGCCGACCACGTGGCTTAACTTTAAAGGGTTTTTTTTTGCAAAGAGCGAATGGTCACACTGAAAAAAACATGGGATTCAAAAAGCCAATTTATCTATGAGATGATCAAAATGATAAAAATTGTAAAATTTCGATTTCGGCTTTTTTATTTTTGTCGTATGGGAGCGCCCACTGTGCACTGTGCACTGGCTGCTATCAGTGGGCAGTTGGTCAGGATCACCACATAAATATTGGACGCAGCACATTTGGAAAGATCCTACACAAATTGATTCCTTTGATGGACAGGCTGCTAGGTGCAGAAGAAATTTCGCTGCAGATGATCAATCATCAATTGTAACAGTCATATGACTATTTCTATCATAAATATAAATTGCCTAGAATTTGTGCCTGGTTGGATGGAACTCACATCAGAATTTGAAAGCCTATACAAAACCATTCCGTCTTTTATAACAGGAAAGGATTTTATAGCATGAATGCCATTGTGGTTTTCAACTGGAACTTTGAGATCATCGCTATTGATGCCACTCACCCTGGTTCCTGTCATGACTCCTTTATTTGGAACCACTCCCCCGCTAGGGAATATTTGTCGAATACCAGGAATGGGTTTGTTTTGGCTGATTCGGGTTACGCTCTAGAGAGTTTTGTCTTGACTCCCTATAGGAGTGCGGAAATAGGCACCTTTCAGCACACTTTCAACATAAAGCACTCCGGAGCACGAAAAATTATCGAGCGCACCATTGGCGTCCTCAAAAGCAGTTTCCGTTGCTTGCAACGGAGTTTAAACTATCAACCAATATTTTGTTCCGAAATTATAAATGTATGCTGTGCCCTACACAACTACACAACATTTGTAGAATACGTAACGTCCCAATCGACGAGGGTTTTCGATTTGACGAACCTCTAGACATGGAGAGAGCTGAAAACGAGTTCGAAGAAATGGAAATTTCTGGGTTAAGTCAACGCGACGAAATAGTTCAGGCCAGTCTTTAAAAAAAACATTACAATTCATCACAATTTATTACAAGATATCACAATTCATAATTACTTAAAATAAAATTCAAAAACATTCCTTATTCATATCTTAAAATTATAAAACAAAAAACAATAACATGTTTATTTTGGTAGCTTATCCAAAATTTGGCTGAATTTATCCAGCATTGCCTTCTGCACCTCGAGCTTCTCCCTTTCCAGTTGCTCCATCCTGTCGAAATGCTCTGTCATTTTGGTTGACAGCTTCGACATGATGTCGACCTGAGCAATGCAGAGACTATTCAAGTCCATACCTTCGGAGGGTCTCGTCCGACGGCGCTTTGGCAAGGGATCCTCCCTATCTGAGGGTTCCTCTTCGACGGGGTATTCCGTCACACCCTCCACAGCAGTGTATGAATCCTTGCTTAAGTTGGGGACTCCATACGTTGGAGCCTTCACTCCCTCCACCATTTCCAATAGGCCGCATAGCTTTGCCACTTCCTCCTCCAATTCCCCAACCAATTGCTGGGCGTACGGTCCTCCGCCTGTACTCCGATTTATTTTTAGCTAGTTTTTTGCGGATATTCATTTTCCAGTCTGACCGAACCTGAAATTATTGAATTTAATGAAGTACTGTGGTACAAGATGTGCAATATATACCTTTTTCCAACCCAATGCGTTCTTAATTGGCGGCCCAAACCATTGAGAGCTCTGCAAAGCTGTGCCCACTTGGCATCAACAACAGCTCGGTCGCCCTTCAAAAATCCTCTAGCCAAGTCTGGGTTCTCCTTCATAAAGCTGACTTCGTCTTGTAGTGATGATTTATGCTTTCCCCTGGAAGCAGTAATTGTAATAAATATAAACAAATACATTTTAGCACTTACATTTTAAATTCCAAACTCAAAGTGGCGGGAAACAGCTGTCTTAGCCCAGCTGTTCTGTTACGAGCACAATTTAATGTGTTGCAGCACAAGTTGTGCTATTAGGCGCATAGTTTGTGCTGTTATGCGCACAAACTGATTTCTTATAAAATATCGGGCTGCCACAGCTGTTCGGAGCAATTCACTTTTTTGTTTTTGCCCTGACCAACTTTGCAGATCCAATTTTGAGGTTGGCTTAAATACAAATTATTTATAAAAAGAGCACAAGCTCAATTGCCCTGGTAAGGATGGCAAATTGAGTTTAAATGGTAATATCTGAAACCTCCGTTAAAGTCATAAATGTACCTGTAAAGATCTGTAAATTCTGATGAAACGTTTCATGTAAAATAAAGTTGAAAATTATATGCCTATGCAGTTTGCTACGTGTTGGTTTTTTATTACTAAATTATAACTTCAGTTTTAGAGCTTATAGCCATTACATAGCGACAATCCACCATCCATTTCTGGGATGGTCAGTAAGGTTTTGCCGTTCCAAAAATATGCCAGTTATTCCACCATACGTCTGGGATGTTCCTAATTCGCACGTTTCTGACAATATTTGACATTCACAACAAAAAAGTGAAATTAATTTCCGAAAATGTAAACAATGACTCCCAGGAAAATGGGAAAAAACAACAACAAAACGTATCGGAATTTTCTCGGGCACAAAAACTCAGAAGTGAGATAAATTGTGGACTTTGGGAATTTGTTTATGAATGCTCTGCAAAACTAATGCAGGATATAGCACACGCTGTTGGCTGACACGCCGAAAAGCCTTCCGACTGTTCGGTACTCAGAAAAAGAACCCAAAGTATACAATGCGATACAAAACTTTCCGTGCCCGTTGTTTTCGAGTACATCTTTCTTTATAAATGTCACGAACCGCTTCAAAAAAAACATAGCAAATCAGGGGTGCCACAGAAATCTATTCCACATGAATTACTTCGCAATTCCATTTCGCAGTGCGACACACCGATTTTTACGCTGATTAAAAGTTGCGCACTATTGATCAGCGAACACACATTTAAAACAATTTGAATCTTGATTTCCCATAAAGGTTGTTCAATAAGTGATTAACCCCCATACAAATAATTTAACATTATAAATGTTAAGTTAATAAAATAAGCTCTTTATTAATAGCTATCCGATCCGCTGCGATTCGGACTTTCGAAGCTAAGACAGTAATGTCACCTTGCCTAAGCCGAATTCGGATCAAGGCATTTAATATTAATTATATTTAAATCATTCTGTTTTCCTTGAATTAATGATTCAAAAAATAGCTCATTGCAGTTGTAGTTCTACCAGGTCGGCTCGCCTTAAAATGTCAAACAGAACTAAGAAACCATTTCTACACATTATTTTCATCGCATTTATGTTAAAACCCCCTGTTCGGCTAAGCGCAGGCCCATGGCAGCAAAAAAATGAAGCATAGCGATCATTATACAGAAAACTATTCATTGTAATGAAACAAATTAGCAGTATTATGAGAAGATAATCTTAAAACCAAATACGTATCGTCTGATCGTAAAAACGGGTCCGATGCGCATCTGAGAAGCCTGCGCTGCAAAGCTTATATTATATACATATGTTTCTTCCGAAGCTCTTCGATGGCCAATAGTTTTTCTAGTCATTTTTTAAAGATTACCTAACAATTCAGATATTTTTTTTCTTTTCAAAAGCTAATTGCGTCCATGCACGGAGAGTTGCCAGACAACTGCTAGAGTTGCCGAGTAAATTTGTTTGCTCGACGCGCAGGATATGGAATTTTTTTTGCATTAAATCTATATAAGAACAGCTTAAAAAAATCAATTATTTTATATCATACAAAAAAATTATGAACCAATGATAAAATCAATAAAACTGCGAAATGAACACTATTCAAATTCACTCTTGGAAGGTGTCAGCCCTAGCCTTAGGTCGAATTCGTTTTGTAAAAATTCTAAGAAAAATGAAATCGCTGAGAATTTGGGGGGCACCTCGGAAATTTTAACGCGGAAATCCTCTGCGCGGATTCCTATTTTTCTCGCGGGTTCTATGACACCCCTATATATATTTGTATTAAAAACATTGATTGGATTTAGTAGTAGCAGTCACAAACGACCAGAAATATTCTGAATTCTAATATCTCCGCTTTGTCAGTGTTTGTCATCCATGTCAACAACATGATTAGCTTGTGCCAGAAATTATTTTGTTAATGAATTACATTCACAACCAAAGCTTAATTATGAATATTAATTCTAATTTTTAAAGTAAACTAATTTTCTTCCGCACCAAATTGTGTGCATCAGCTGTTTTTCATGGATGGTAGATTGTGCCAGTGTGAATCGGAGTTTATCATTGCTAAAAATTCCCACCTTTATCCCCAGGATGGGCTTAGTCTGCCAAGGCTATCAGCCTTTTCACACCGGCGACCATCCACCATACATTTCGGCATGGTCCGTAAGGTTTTGCCGTTCCGAAAATTTCCCAGTTATTCCACCATCCATCTGGGATGTCTCTAATTCACACGTTTCTATGCGGTATTTTTTCTATAATTTTCAAATGCAGCTGCAGGTGTAAGACTGTTATAGCCTTTTTACACTGGGCCGCATCATTGAATTTTTCCGTTAAATGTAACATGCGACAATGATGCCCATAAGAGCCCTGTGGATAGAAGAATACAATGATGCGGCCGCATCTTAAATCAGTATTTTTACAACATACTGCAATTATTCGTGGTATCGACGGGGTATCAACAGCAAAAAGCTGACAAATAGTAAATTCAATATGAGCAACACGGAAAAACAAAAGAAAAAGAAGTGGACAGAGGTGGCGGAGAATGTCTTAATAGACTTATGGGAGGATAAAATTGATGATTTGCGTGGGTTGCAAATGCAGGCTCCAAAAACAATTGGGTGCTCGTAGTGAAACTCCCAAATGCACCTTTCTCCACATTTAATAATAAATCGCTCATCATTTTGATAATTTCTTTAAATTTCAATAAAAATGCTCTTGCTTTCTTCTTCTTGCTCACTGAGTTTTTTTTACTATAATAGGCCGAACAGCTGATAAATGCTGCCAAAAAAATGCGGCTTTGGTGTAAATGCCTCGCATCATTTTTCCGCAGCTTCGACAATGATGCGGCAGTGTAAAAAGGCTATTATCTTACCCTCGTTGATTGCTTCTAATAAACCTTCCAACCTTAGTTAGTCGTAGAAAAATACTTTGTATGATTTTTATGCACAACCTGTTCAAGGGTGACGTAGACGCCCTGACTTCTTCAGCCGCATATACTTCACGATTCCTATTAGATCTACTAGAAACTTTATTCCTTTGTTCCTTCCACTTTGTAGGTCAAATTATTCTTTACATGAACCGTTTAAGGTCCAATAGGTTAGGTTAGGTTAGGTTAGGTTAGGTTAGGTTAGGTTGAGGCGGTTGTCGGGATATTAGGAACACGACACACCCACGCCGGTTTCAGCCCATTGTGACACCGCATAGATCGTTCCCTTTTCCCTTGTGAGACACTCTGTTATCCATTGTCCCATCCGGATGCCCTTATGAAGCTTGCGATCCGTCTGGGACTCATTGTAGACATGTCTGAAATGTCAGCTAAGAAGGGTGATCCCAAGTATTGAAGTCTCTTCTGTCGTAGCTGTAGAGATGAGGACGACAAGGAGGAGACGATGGAACACCTGTTCTGCTCCTGTCCGGCTCTCAGTAGAAGGAGAGCCTGTTTGCATGGGTGCCTATTAGCCAATGACCCGTAAGGGAGCGTATGACTGAGCTGCACCTTTTCCTGCTGAGTTTTCAAAGCTCATCGGTGCGCTTCCTAGTAATGTTAGGCCATGTTTGCCGAGTTATGCGACATAGTGACACTGTTTGCCATTTGTCATATATTAGTAGCTTAAAATGCTCTTTTATTTTGAGCTTGCAGGTGGCATACGAATATCCTCCTTATCGTGGAAAAGGGGGATTGTTGTACCAGTTCTAGCCTGCTCGTCTGCTATGCAGTTGCCTTCAATATCCTGGTGGCCTGGCACCCATATTAGGCTGATAACAAACTGATCTCCCGTGGAGAGATTTGCGACAGTTTGCCACGGTAGCCGAGCTTGATGCTATCGCAAGATGTGTTGCCGTAGGGGCACTTTCCTGAAGGCATCTCTAATCTTCCCTAATCGCTATGACTTCCGCTTGGAAGACACTGTAGCTATCTGTGATCCTGATCTTGGAGCCTAAAAGAGTGTCTACTGTTAAGCTGTTCGAAGTAGATCCCTCCTCCGACCTTGTTGTCCAGCTTTGAGCTATCAGTAAAGATTTGAATGGCTCCATCTGGGCCAGGTGGTCCCTCGAGCCTGTGGGGGATAATTATTTCAAAAGGGGTATCTGTGTACTCCCTCGGAACGCAGTAGTCCGTTTTTTGTTTCCGTTTGTCCGTTTGTTTCCAGTCATTTTGGTGCTAGGGGGGGAGTTGTTTTTCCATTTTTGCACTATATATATCCCATTTGGCTTTCCTGGGGTTAATATAGCTAGTAGGTTTGGGACTTTCGGGAGATAGGACTGTCTCGATATACCTGTGCTCGGAGAAGGAGTGGTCCTCTAGGACTCTCCAACTCTTTACTATGTCTGACAGTTTGTGAGACAATAAAGTGAGGTCAATAACCTCTTGACGGTTTATTATAATAAATGTGGGGTCGTTACCCCGATTACCAAAAACCAGATTGGAGTTTAGGATTAAGCTGAAAAGTGACTCACCCCTTACATTTGTATCCGAGCTCCCCCATTGGGTGTGGTGAGCGTTGGCATCGCAGCCTATTATTAGGCCTGTGTCCGATCTTTCGCTGTCGCTGGCCACCTTCTTAACGAGGTCACTGGGAGGATCACTTTCCTCGTGAGCCATGTAGGACGACACCAGGCTTAGGCGTGTCCCCTGTAGTTCTAGGCTAGCTGCCGTTTTGTCGCCATTGCTAAAATTGTGGAGCAGAAAGATATTTGGGTGCTTTCTTGCCGGAATGCAGGTACGAATTTTTCATTCAGACATCCCCGATCCCATGCATGCTGACGGAGTCATCGTCACTAAGCTCGGAAGCCCCGCACGGAGATGCATGGTCCACCGCGACCCGCAGGCCCAGACGCCGACCACTTAACGAGCCTGAAGAGTCAGAACAGAGACCCAAAGCGACAACGACCCATCCACCCAGGCGACAAAGGCACGACGCAATCATAATTGCCACAAAAGGAGACCTTTCCTACTCCGAAATCTTGAGGATGGTGACGAGGAGAGACGACGGGAAGCTGAAGGACGTTGGCAAAAATGTTGACAGAGTCCGACGCAAGGCAAAGGGAGAGCTCCTGCTTGAGCTGAATGGCGCCCAGAAGGAAAATACCCAGTTGAAGGAGGAGATAGGCCCAGTCCTTGGCACGCTGGCAGGCCTCAGGGCGCTGGTAACCGAAACTTTTATCGAGATCCGCGACATCGATGACCTTGCCACCAAAGAGTAGGTCGCCATGGCACTGTCTGCACAGGTGGACCACCAAGTGGAAATAGAATGCATTAGGGCCCTACGGCCGGGATATGGAGGTTCCCAGGTGGCTGTCGTCGGTCTTGCGGACCCGCTGGCAAAGCGACTTTTAGAGGCTGGCAAACTCAAGATCGGGTGGACAAGATGCAGGATCGTTGAGCGTTCAGGACAGAGGCGCTGCTACAAATGCCTAGAGTTTGGGCACATCGCAGCCAGGTGCAAGAGCGACGTCGACCGCAGCAACTGCTGCCTCAAGTGTGGCAAACGGTGATGCCATTTCAGCCTTTTTCCGGACAGATCTGTCCTTTTTTAAACTGCTTTAGCCTGAAAAAATATCAAACATCCCCTATCCGGAAATCTATCCTGTTTTGAGTTTGATTTGGCCTTTTTTAACCTTTTTTGGTTTTTTTTTGCTAGAATATATGAAAATTTTACCCAATTTTAATAATATCGCATCACAAATATAAATACATGACTATATCGATCGTTTTACTGATATTTTTATGCAATCACACTGGACACTTTTTGTCCCATCTCTAAAAACATATGATAAAGTGTAAAGTGTTTTTAACAATGCCCAAGGAAGCTTATAAGCAAAAATTCCGCGATTAGTGGCTTGGCCACGTAGATTTTAAAGCCTGGATGTGCCGCGACAAGTCGGATGCAAACAAAGCATATTGTAAGTACTGCAAAACCAGTATTAACTCAAAAATAGACCAAATTCGTGCACATACGGCAACAAAAAAGCATGTGCAGAATGCATTACCTTTCGCACAGGCAAATAAAATGAATTTCCAGCCTATTAAAACCAATGAAGTTTGTCGCCAGGAAGCGGGTCTAGAAATGTTTATTGCCCAGCATGCCGCCATAGAACCAGTTGGTCATCTAAGCGAGCTATGCAATAGCTATTTTGTCGGCGCAAATATTAAATCATACCGAACAAAATGCACAAACGTCATTAAACGCGTTCTAGCTGCCCACTTCAACGAGGATCTTCGAAACGATATTGGCAATGAAAAATACAGTCTTTTAATTGACGAATCGACTGACGTAAGCGTTACTAAGATTCTAGGTAAAAAACAATTTAATTTCTCTAAGTATTGAAAGCAAATTCAATTATAATTTAAAATTGTTTGTAGGGGTTGCTATAATTTACTATAGTGCTCAACGGAAAGAAGTAACATCAACTCTGATGTCTCTTATATCAATTGAAAGTGGAGACGCACTAACCATTACATATGGTCTGCTGACAGAGTTATCTCGGCTTGAAATACCAACCAATAATTTAATAGGTATTGGAACGAACAATGCTCTAAAAAAGCTTAAAGACGATTAAAAGTATATATTTAAAACAAAAAAAAGTTGTCCTGTTTTTCTGTCCTTTTTTAAATATTTTCATCCTTTTTTTCCCGCGTTTTTTTGTCAGTTTGTCCGGTTTTTGCGAAAAATAGTTGGCATCATTGGTGGCAAAAGTGGACACAAAGTAGCGGAATGCACAAATTATCCCAGATGCTTCCTCTGTGCCGTAAAGGATCCGGCTGCGGTGAACCACATAGCTGGCAGCAAGAGGTGCCCGAGATACAGACCAGAGCCTAATCACCGCATAGCGAAGTGAGGATTCTGCAGCTGAATCTAAACCACTGCGAGCTGCCCAGAACCTACTCTGTCAGCTAGTCAGAGACGAATCAGCGGATGTTGCAATCGTCAGCGAACCATATCGCAGAACCAGTGACAGCCACTTCACGCTAGACGCAACAAAAACAGCAGCGATTTGGACATGCGGGCGTTCGGGGCATCAAGCAGAGTCGGTACGCAAGGGAAATGGCTAAGTCCGAGCCAAGGTCGGCCAGCTCTGGCTATACAGCTGCTACCTTGCACCACGACTGTCGCTCCAGGAATTCGGCGCCATACTCGACGAAGTATCAGACGACGCAAGGGGACGGCCATATGTCATCCTGGCAGGAGACTTCAACTCCTGGGCAGAGGATTGGCGGTCAAGGTTTACCAACGTTAGAGGTCACACCCTCCTAGAAACCTTTGCCACACTGGAGATAACCCTTCTAAATACCGGATCAGAGGACACGTTCTCCCGAGCTGGGACAGGGTCTGTCATTGACCTGTCATTCTGCAGCAGCACCGCATATACCGCTAGTGACCACAAAGCAATTATCTGCAGTATTGAGTCACGCAGGCAAGTCTCAGCCCACCAGCCAATGATGACCTTCAACGCCAGAACTCTCAGGCCAGAGATTTTTCTAGAGGAGCTGATCATATCAGAGCCCCAGGGAGACGCAGAAGCCAGTTCTGCCGAACTCGTCCGCTCGATAACATCGGCTTGCAGGGCAAGCACAAAGCAGACAAGGAGCCACTCTCGACACCGCAAGCCGGTATTCTGGTGGACCACGGAGATCGCCGAAGCTCGCAGCGAATGCATCCGTGCTAGGAGGCGCCGGCCTTCCATACGAGGTCCCAGGAATACGCCGCGAAACGCCGAGTACTCAAAAGGTCCATCAGAGACAGCAAGAGGAATTGCTTCCTAGAACTCTGTGACTCTGCGGAAAATGCCCCCTGGGGTCTCGCATATAAAGTCATAGTAAAAAAGCTAAACGCGGCAAAGCCTTTCACCACGGCCGATCCTACCAGGATGAAAGAAATCGTCGAATGTCTGTTTCCCACTGTCGCCCCGACTGTCAGCCCGGCACGAGCATTGTATCGCCACATCGGATGGACCGACATAACGGCAAGCGAGATTTTGGAGGTGGCAGCACAAACCCCGACCGGCAAGGCGCCAGGCCCAGATGACATCCCTGATATCGCCGTGAAGCTGGCTATGACAGCGCATCCATCGGCTTTCGCGCATGTCTTCAACATGTGCCTTCGTGAAGAAGTCTTCCCAGAGCCATGGAAGCAACAGAAGCTTGTCCTGTTACCAAAACCCTCATCCTATAGGCCAATCTGCCTGATAGACACCGTGGGCAAAGCGCTGGAGCGATGCATTTGCAGGAAGCCGTCGTAGAGGCATGTGACCTGTCTCCGATGCAGTTTGGCTTTAGGAACGCAAGATCGACGACGGACGTGATCCGCATGGTCAAGGACATAGCGGAAAAAGCTATTAAGGGAACCAGGTGGCTTGGAGGACGGAAGCAGTACTGTCTCGTGGTCACTCTCGACGTAAAGAACGCCTTCAACTCGGCGAGGTGGGACGTCATCCTTAGGGCCCTAGCCCGGTTGGGAATCCCAGATTACTTGGTAGCCAGATTGGAATCCCAGATTACTTGGTGGCCATCATCGAGGACTATTTCAGAGGCCGGATGTTGTGTTGTATAGCAACACCGATAGCGGCACAGTGCAGTACCAGGTGACATGCGGCGTTCCTCAAGGGTCGGTCCTGGGACCAACTCTATGGAACGTTATGTACGACGCCATCCTTAAGCTCCAACTACCAAGTGACGACCAAACAGTAGGATTCGCAGACGACGTCACGCTGGGGGTGGTAGCCAAGCATCTCGGCGACGTGGAGGCCCGCTGTAACCAAGCGGTGTCAGCAATCCAGGTGTGGTTGAACTCTGTGGGCCTCAATCTGGCTGAGCAAAAGACTGAGGCGGTTCTAATATCCAGTCGCAAAAAAGTCGAGGTAGCGACCGTTCGTGTCGGCTCAGTCGACATAACGTCCTCAAGAGCAATCCGATATCTCGGAGTAATGATGGACACTCGCCTCTCATTCGCGAGCACCTCCAGGCAGTCTGCAAAAAGGCAGCCGACCTAGGAAGAGCACTTTCGCGCATGATGCTGAACGTGAGGGGACCCAAGCAAGGCCGCCGACTTCTTCTGCAGTCCGTCCTTAAATCGGTAATGTTGTATGCAGCACCAATCTGGGCAGAGGCGGCGAGGACAAAGTCCTACAGGAAAGGGCTAGACGCAACTCACCGACTAGGAGCTTTGCGGGTCTGCTGCGGCTTCCGAACAATCTCGGATGACGCGGTCTTGGTCATAGCAGGAATGCTCCCAGTGGCGGACCTCGCAGAGGAAGCAAAGGAAATCTCCACAGATCTCGACGCAGCACCACAGAATCGGTCACCGGCACTAAGGAGACAAATAAAGTCGGCAGCGAGGGAAAGGAGCCTGAGCAGATGGCAGGAACGATGGGCTATCTCAACGAAGGGTAGATGGACATTCCGTCTTATACCGGACATCGCTAAGTGGGTAAACCGGATGAATGGAGAGGTGAATTTTTGGTTAACCGAGCTACTAAGTGGACACGGCTGTTTTAGGAGCTATTTCCACCGTTTCGGGCACGATAGCGATGATAACTGTCCGACTGAGCACATCCTTTTAAGCTGCTGAAGGTTTGCAGAACAGCGTAGCGGCATTGGCGGTGACACGCTGAACGCCGAGAACCTGATCAACAGGATGGTTGCGAGCAAGCAGTTCTGGTCAATGGTATGCGGGTTTTCGTCAGAAGTTATGCGGAAGTTGAGAGAGCTGGAGCGGAGTCGAAACGGCATAGAAGGAGGGGTCTAAGGTGACCCGCCCGTCTCTGCGAAGCAAAGCTTCTTAACTTAGAACCACCTTTCCCCTTCCACATACCCAATGCACTCTCCACGTGCCGCGCAGTCAGCGCATATAACTTAGAACCACCTTGCCCCTTCCACATACCCAAAGCACTCTCCACGTGCCGCGCAGTCTGCGCATATGACTTAAACAACACCTTTCCCCTTACACGAACCCAATGCACTCTCCACGTGCCGCGCAGTCAGCGCATATAACTTAGAAACACCTTTCCCCTTCCACATACCCAATGCACTCTCCATTGGGAGAGTCAGCGCTTAGTAGCGCAGTCAGCGCTTAGTAGTTAAGAGCAACACCTCGCCCCTCCCACAAGCCTATTGCACTCTCCACGCTCCGCGCCATCAGCGCTTTTGAGCCGAGAGCCAAAACTTACCCCTTCCTAAGACAATGCACTTCCCACGTGCCGCGCAATCAGCGCTATAATTAAGAACAAGTCACCCACTGCGCTATGGCGCAATGATATCCGCTCGGTCAGCTACGTCTCCCTACCGTCTGGGACAGCACTAGCTTGACCAAACAGAAAGATCATTGCATTATGTCGCAATCGAATCATGCCACCTGAAATTCTAGCTTTCCCCTTCCAACATTGTAATTCGAGTCAACACCAGAGCGCTGACCCCCTTATGTATACGCGCCGACTCTTGGTCTGTCACTCGCTTACGATGTTTCGTAACCAGCCGGGACAGTGACCGCTTACATAAGAACATTGTTTACCAATAAGCATATCCTACTCAGAATTGTTAGCACTTAAGCGGGCGAATATTGCCAAATAATAATAAGTCAGCACGTCAGCGGAAAGTATTCCTGGTTACCGGACACCCCATGGGAGACCACAGTGTCACCTTCGCAATCGGCGGCTGCTTATAAAGGGCAAGCTCGGCCGAAGAAGGGGCAGTCCACCATCCAACGCTTCCCGTTACTACAGACAAACGTAAACAAAACGACGAATAAAGTGAATTAAATATTACAAACAGAAAACCCAAAACAACAGTCATTCTTTATAGTAAAAATTCGACGATTTCTCCAGCCCTCCTTTACTCTCTCACTTCGGTACAAGGCGAGTCCAGGACTTTAAAGCTCCCAAAACTACAAATTTCTTGTAGCGGAGCCTGGACAGGACTGAAGCATATCCCAGGCTGAAATAGGATCTCACAATATATATACAATTTCTAAACAAAATAAACTGGTACAAAAAAAAAACAATCAGCTTCTAGTCCTTCGTCGCTAATCCACAGACCTTGCCTCCTACCTCCCAAGCCTCTTGGATTAGGATTATCTCCGCTCCGCTCGCGTCCAAGCGGAGCATTAGGGCAGCGGATGCTGCCTTACAGTGGTGGAGATTTATCTGCAGAAGCCTCAGAGACTTCATTATAAATATTCTCCACCACTGTAATGTCGGCGTCGAAGTCATCGAGAATCTCGTCCCGACATAAATCCTCAATCCTCAGTCCCTCAAAATCAAGCATCAGCTCCGTTTCGGAGGAGTAGCTCTCCTGGGCCAGCTCCAGGTCTACCTCGGGTGCCTCGATCTCCGAGGCAACGTCCTGCTCAACTGGGTTGTCGACAGGACGCGCCTCGGCTGCTGCATCCGACTTGTAGACCTTTATGGTCACCGAGCTGAACCCGAAGTTGAGCTCTTCCTTGACTGCCTCGATCGGGGCTAGCGACTGCTTATTTAGGATTATCATCGCCTGGTTAGTGGGGCCTTTCGATTCCTCTACTTTGACCACCTTCCAGTCTGAGGTTGGTAGTGCTGGGTTGCATCTCTGCAGTATCCTGAGGATCCCTTCGGGCTCCTTATAGGTAGCCGGACCCCATATGCGAGCCCTCGGCCTGCTGGACACCTCACTTCTCCCCAGCGTAGACTTCTCCGATTTGCGCCACCGCAGCTTTGTATAGCTTCACGGAGCGCTCATCTTCGCAGGCTATCACTTTGATGCTCCCCTGGGACCCCCCATGTCTTTGCAGACTGAAGGTGGCCCAGGGTCCTTCTCGAGGAGCTCTCAGCAGCGGTCGGCCAGTGCCGCTTCCACCCACTTCTATTGGCTTCTGGGTATTTTCCCCTCCGCGCTGCCATTGTCGAGAACGCCTATCAGCGTCCTCTCCTTGGCAATCTGCACGAAGGATACATTGGGCAGCACTCTGGAGCGCTTTGCAGCCGGTCCAGGCGTCTCTTGATAGCGCTGCCTTTTTGGTTGTGCAGCCACCTTCTGTGGCTCCACACTGAAGATGAGTAGCACCGCCGAGGCCCATTCCACATTCTTCAGCCAGTCGGCTGTTGGGCTGGCTTCTGTGCCAGCGTTCTGCCGACGGAGTATGTGCCCGCACTCCTCTTTTCGGCATAACAAAATTGTTTGGTTTGGACACTGGTTGATGGCAAGCCATCAACGGAAGGTCGGGCAGCCGCTATGTTGCTTAGCTGCCCTTCCATGGTATCAGGTTTTTTTTTACTGTCTGGACGTTGATATGCAATGACTGCACCATCAAGTGGCACATGCGACACCAAGCCGAAGCCTGTTTCGCGCGGAACCCAGGCTAGAATCGCAGCCCCTCCTCCCGCCCAACCGACCGGGGGGCGCTGCCGCATGACGCGCGACACGTGTTACCGAACCGATTGCGAACATGCAGGAAAGATAGAGGTTAGACTAATATTCGAGGAAAATTAGAGCTAAACACAACTCAAAAGCTAAACATGCAAAGATAGCTAAGAAATATCACTAATTACGGCAAAGGTATGTTAATATTAGTGATTTAAGAAGAGGAAGGGAATTAGTGGTGGATATTATAAGGTAGAGAAAATTATAGTCCGAGCATAAGACCCTAAACGGTTCATGCAAGGAATAATTTGATCTACAAAGTGGAAGGAACAAAGGGGTAAAGTTCTAATAGATCTAACAGGAATCGTAAAGTTTATGCGACTCAACAAGTCAGGGCTATCTACGTCACCCTTGATCAGGTTGTGCATAAAAATCACACGAAGCTTTTTTCTACGACTAACTAAGGTTAGAAGGTTTATTAAAAGCAGTCTACGAGGGTAAGATGGCAGTCTCACACCTGCATCCCAGTTGAGGCCACGCAGAGCAAAAAGACTGGACTGATTCTATACGGCACCATACACAAGAGCCGTACTCTAAAATCGTACGAACAGGCAACATATATAGAGTCTTCATTGTATAGGGATCGTCAAACTCCTTTGACCATCTTTTTATAAAACCAAGCACGCCCATGGTCTTATTTACCACGGTGGAAATGTGTTCAGAACACTTTAACTTGGGGTCTAGTTTAACACCAAGATCATCAACCAATTTAATTCTCTCATGAGAACCACCGCAGAGTGTGTAAGGAGCCAACATGGGGCTGGATCGATGAAATGTCATAGCTTTGCATTTCGAAACATTAAGATATAACATATTTGCACAACACCATGAATGAAAGTTATTGAGATCGGATTGCAAGCGAGAGTAAAATGAAATGTCCCTGTACTGAACACAGAGTTAAACATCGTCAGCATACATGAGTACTCGAGAATTTGTTAATACTGAAGGCAAGTCATTAATAAAGAGTGTGAAAAGTAGGGGGCATAGATGGCTGCCCTGTGGTACTCCAGAAGTAACATTAACAGGTGAAGAGAAGGAGTTTTTGAAGAGGACTCTTTGAGACCTAGAACGAAGATAGCTAGAAATCCATCTCAAAAGAGTAGTTGGAAACCCTAAAAGGTCAAGTTTTTGTGCTAGAAGGGAATGGTTTACAGAGTCGAATGCTTTACTGAAATCAGTGTAGATATCATCCGTCTGAAAGTTACCTTGGAAGCCTTTAATGATAAAAAAGTAAACTCTAATAAATTTGTGGTTGTTGATCGTCGCTTTAAAAATCCGTGCTGAGATGGAGATATAAGTGATTTGCAGAGATGTTGCAAGTGCAGAGTTAAAATTTTTTCAAACATTTTAGGAATAGCGGATAACTTAGATATACCTCTATAATTATTAGCATCAGAATTGCTACCTTTCTTATGGAGAGGAATAATAGAAGATTCCTTCCAGATCGGGGCGAAGCATGAAGAATTAATGGATAGGGTGAATAGTTTAAGCAGGGGTCCACACAGAGCGCCGGCACAGTACCTGAGTACACAGCCGGGAACTCCGTCAGGACCTGTTGAAAACATCGGCTTAACTAGTCGAAGATCATGAAACAGTGAACTTTCATTTAACAAGGGGCTGAAAATGCCATTCGACCTTGGTAAACTGTATGGATACGGCTGACCAGAGTAGCTGTCATGGGAATAGGTTGTTTGGAAAAACTGGGCAAAAAGATCGGCGATTGCCTGATCATTGTTTGCCGTAATATTTAAGAATGATAGAGAGGATGGATGTGCGGACGTTCTACGATTACTATTTACGAAGCTGTAAAACTGTTTAGGGTCCTGTGAAAAGCGTATCATGCATCGAGATAGGTAATTTTTATAGCATTGAGCATTAAGAACGGAGAAATTTGACCGAGCTAATACATAGCAAGAGAGAGAAGTCGGAGAACCATCTTCTTGAAATTTTTTATAAAGTCTTGATTTTAAGTTTTTTAGACTGGATAACTCTTTGGTAAACCAAGGAGGCTTCCCAGATCTAACCGGACAAGAATGTGGGACACAAGAATCAAAAAGTGTGTCGAGTACATTGTAAAATATGTTTGTGCCTTTCATAACGTCAGTGCATAAGTACAGAGCGGACCAATCAAAATCCCTAATGAGGTTATTAAGCTTCGTAAACTCGGCTTTACGAAAGCAACGGACACGTTCAGACCGCCTACCCGTTCGATCCAAAACAGTAGGCCCAATATCGACCGACACTTCGAATGTAGGATGGTAGGAGTCTTCAGGTATAGTGAGCGGAATGGCTCGGGTTAGCAACGCTATGGTCGGATCTGAGACAAAGCACAGATCAAGCAATCGACCCAATGAATTTTTCACATGGTTGACTTGAGACAGGGATAGGTCCAACAAGCCTTCGATAAAGTCATGTCGTGACATGGGCACAAGGTTATTGGACTCGTTAACCGAAAACCAAACAGTTCCAAATTGAAATCGCCAAGAACTATCATATGGGGTTTATCTGATAGCGAGGAAGAAACAGTTTTTAAAGCGGACAAGTGATGGTCGTATATTAAGATATCCGAGGAAGGTGGAATATACGAGCAAGTAATGAAAATGGTAAAGCCTGGGAGAATCAGTTTTACGCACAGGAATTCCAGGTCTTGTTGAGCCTGGACTATGAAATGTTCCGACGTAAAGATTGAGTCCACTGCAATGAGGACCCCTCCACCACGTCGAGACGAACGGTCATTTCTAAAGATTGTGTACCGACCTGCCAAAACTTCGGAACTAAGGATGTCCGGCTTTAGCCAGGTCTCGGTAAACACAATAACGTGGGACGAGAATGCGAGACTCTCAAGAAAAAGAGTGCTGAGATTACTACGCAAGCCTCTAGCATTCTGGTAGGTAACTAAAAGAGAGGAAGTTAGTTTTTTGGATGGGTAGAAGTAGAAGTAGAGCGGGAAGATGAGGGTGGAGATAGAGATGGCGCACTGGTCTGAATACTTGGAAGAGTTATGGGGGGCCTATTATTCTTCTTAGCCTTGTATTCTTTCACCACCAAATGCTCCGGCCAAAATTTGGCAGAGCAAATGGTGGCGAAATGAGTCGAGGATACGCTTATTTTGAAGGAAGCTATCTCCCTGGCATAAGAGAAATTAAACTTCTCCACCTTTAAGCCATCGGCTTTTATTTTGCTTTGAATAAAAGCAGTTACATCGTTAGATGTAAGGTCAGGGGCAAGCCGTGATACAAAAATTTTCCGCTTTGGTGGGACTCTCACCAGCGGTTTTGAAACCACAGGTCTGGGACCTGTGATGGCAATATCCGGTGGTCCGGGACGTCTATTAGCTGGTGGGGGCGAGACTGATGGGATAGGTTTGGAGTTGGGTTCGGACTCGACAGACACGGACGCTACAGACATATCTACCTGCATACTCTCCGAAGTGATGCATTCGGGTCCCGAATCTGCTTCACCAGCAGCGATCGTTGCCCTTGGAGTGACAAACGTGATCAACTGCTGGACTGACGTAGTGGTCGGAGTTAGTTTTTCGGATGCCGGCGGACGAGAGGCAGTTGGGTGTGGACTTCCCACCCATCCCAGATTTGGGATGGGACCCACCCGAATTCATACCCGCGTCTTCCTCCGTGCAGGTCTTTCGTGCATTTTTTCTCCCAGCCGGCATTTGGGGAGTTCCTTTCTCATTTCTGTTTTTATGTTTATAATTTTTGTCTTTTTCCATGTATTTCCCACTAGCTGCAGAGAAGGGGAGCTCCACGTGACCCGGGTAAGGCATAATTAGAACAGGGGGCTGTCAGTGTTGCTGCTTCTTATTTCGGTACTCTCCTTCAGAGCCAACTTAGTTACTTCTCTTTGGGTTGCCCGCTTATTCACAATTGACTTACCCACAGGGGTAGGCCGTTCGCTATCCGCGACCTGCGATCCGTCCGGTGGCCTCAGCTAGGCCCCCTCTGAGCCACCAATAGGATCATTAGAGTTCAATGCTCGAACTTCAATTCCCTCCACCATATAATATCCACCACGTATTCCCTTCCTCTTCTCATCCCTCTTTCGGGGATGGTTCTTCTTCCTTTTTATATTTGGCTGCGACTTGCTTGCTTTCAGTTTAGGGTCCAAAATAGTAGAGAATGAAAAATTATCGGGGTCTCGATTCTATGTGTGCGATACACAGAGTTGGCTCTACAATCCATATGATCTCGTCTCTTTTATGTATTACTGCACTTCTAGACATATCATGGGTTTAGATGTGCAGTAACTTCAACCACTAACCATAGGTTAGGTTAGGTTGAGGCGGCTGTCGGGATCGCCAGGAACCCGACACACTTAGGCCGGTTTCGGCCCGTTGTGATACCGCAAGGAGCATTTCCCCCTTCCCTCATGTGAATCTATGTTATCCGTTGTCCCATCCGGATGCCCTTATGAAGTTTGCGATCCTTCTGGGACTCATTGCAGACATGTCTGAGATGTCAATTAAGAAAGGTGCGCCCAAGTATTGAAGTCTCCTTTTGCTGAGAGCCGGACAGAAGCAGAACAGGTGTTCCACTGTCTCCTCCTCGTCCTCATCTCTACAGCTATGACAGAAGTCGTTGTAGGGGGCACCCAGCCTGTTTGCATGTGTGCCTATTAACCAGTGTCCCGTAAGGGAGCGTATGACTGAGCTGCACCTTTTCCTGCCGATCTTGCAGAGCTCATCGGTGCGCTTCTTATTTATGTTAGGCCATGTTTGCCTAGTTATGCGACATAGTGACACTGCTTGCCATCTGTCGTTTGTGAGATGCTTGTAGTGCTCCTTTATTTTGAGCTTACAGGTGGCCATTGGCATACGAATGTCCTCCGTCAATTACCAGCCCTAAATAGCTGGCATTGTCACTGAAGGAGAGCCTGCATCCGTTTAGAATTGGGGGGTTGAGAGGCTGGACTTTGTATTTTGTTTGTGAACAATACAAGTTCCGTTTTTGAGGGATTAACTCCCAGTCCACGCGACTTTGTCCATTCCGACAGTCGCGCGAGCTTTGCGGTCATTAGGTCGCAAAGTGTCTGCGGGAATTTTCCCGAAAAGATTATGGCAACGTCGTCCGCGTATGCCACCACTTTGCAGCCCCCCCTTCCAAGTTACATAGAATCTTGTTGACTGCTATGTTCCATAGAAGGGGAGACAGGACACCACCTTGCGGGGTGCCTCTGTTGACATACCTTGATTGAGTGGATGATCCCATCGATGATGTCACCGTCCTGCATGTGAGCAATTGATCAATGAGCATCACCAAGTGACGATCCACCCCCAGGTCAGTCAGAGCATCCGTGATGGCCCCCGGAGTGACGTTGTTAAATGCTCCCTCGATGTCGAGGAACGCAACTAAGGAGTATTCTTTGACGCCTATGGATTTCTCCACCGCCGAGATTACTTCATGGAGTGCCGTTTCCGTGGATTTTCCTTTCCGGTAGGCATGTTGTGCGCCTGACAGCCACTGAGGATTTATGGTTGCCCTCAGCTGTAGCCCGACTAGTCTCTCAAAGGTTTTGAGAAGAAAGGACGATAGACTTATTGGTCTAAAGTCTTTAGGGGTTGTGTGTGAGGCTTTCCCTGCTTTTGGAATAAAGACTATTTTAGCCTTGAGCCAGAGCTTGGGGATTTTTCCCA
Source organism: Drosophila subsilvestris (assembly GCA_035043285.1). Lineage (NCBI taxonomy): Eukaryota > Metazoa > Arthropoda > Insecta > Diptera > Drosophilidae > Drosophila > Drosophila subsilvestris. The sequence continues at coordinate 119,417 of JAWNNB010000389.1, forward strand.
CTACGAGTATCTTCCTGAAGATGCATTGTAGCCAGTTAATGGCCATATTCCCTGCTTTCTGTAATTGAGCCGGAATGACCTGATCGGGACCAGGTGATTTGAAGGATTTGAAGCTGTTTACAGCCCAGCTAATGTTCCGTCTTGTGAGGATGTGCGCCATCGAGGCTACTGAGCCCTTGCTTGGGAGATCTGCAGGCTCGATGGTTGTGCACCCAGGAAAGTGGGTGTCGAATAGGATATGTAGGGAGTCCTCACTTGAGTTGGTCCACGTACCGTCCATTCTCTTGAGGTATCCCACCGAGGGTGTTGTTTTCGAGAGGATCTTACGTAGCCTTGCGGCTTCCGACGTGTCCTCAATGTCGGAGCAGAATTTTTGCCAAGAGGCCCTCTTCGCTTTCCTAGTTTCTTTCTTGTATAGGGCAAGACTACTTTTGTAGTTTGCCCAGTGTTCTTCCTCGCTGCCGCTTTTGGCTCTATTGAATAGAGTCCTGCAGTCTCTGCGTAGAATATCTATTTCCTTTGACCACCAAGGGGGTTTCTTTTTCCCTTTAGGTCTAATTGAGGGGCATGCAGCCGTGAATGCCTTTTTACACGCTTCGGTGAAGCTGTCTACCAGGCTATTTAAATCGTCCGGAGTGTCCGGACATTTAGGTGGAATGGGGGGGAGTAATTTCTCTATGGTTGCACTATATAAATCCCAGTTGGCTTTTCTGGGGTTAACATAGTCAGTAGGTTTTGGGCTCTCGAGAGATAGTACTGTCTCGATATACCTGTGATCGGAGAAGGAGTGGTCCTCTAGGACTCTCCAACTTTTAACTACGTCTGACAGTTTGTGAGACAGTAAGGTGAGGTCAATAACCTCTTGTCGGTTTTTAATAATAAAGGTAGGGTCGTTACCTCGATTGCAGATAACTAGATTAGAGTTAAGGATGAAGCTGAAGAGTGACTCACCCCTTACATTTATGTCGGAGCTCCCCCACTGAGTGTGGTGAGCGTTGGCATCGCAGCCTATTAATAGGCCTGTGTCCGACCTTTCGCTATCGCAGGTTATCTTGCGAACGAGGTCACTGGAGGATCGCTTTCCTCGTGAGCCATGTAGGACGACACCAGGTTTAGGTGTGTCCCCGAGCTCTAGGCTAGCCGCCGTGTTGTCGCACATTGTGAGCGTCAGACTTGCCTGCAGGTCAGCGGAGCTACTAATAGCTTGTACCTGTCGCTAATCACAGACCTTGCCTCCCACCACCCAAGGCTCGTGGATTAGGACTATCTCGCTCCGCTTGCGTTCAAGCGGAGCATAAAGGCAGCAGATGCTGCCTTACAGTGGTGGAGATTTATCTGCAGAAGTCTGAGTGACTTACTAGATTCACTCTCCACCACTGTCGTCGGCGTCGGAGTCGTCGAGAATCTCGTCCCGACACAACGTCTCAAATCGAGCATCAGCTCTGTGCCCGAGGAGTAACTCTCCCGGTCCAGCTCCAGGTCTACCTCGGGTGCCTCGATCTCCGAGGCAACGTCCTGCTCAACCTTCCAGTCCTTGGTTGAGATTTAGCTGCGAATCGAGTGACTCTTGTTCATTCACCCTGTTGTGGCTCGAGTCTCAAACTCGTCCGAGGATCCTTCTCGAATCGAGCTCAGCTCTAGGTTGCCGGCACCCATATAGCGGGCCCTCGGCCTGCTGGGCACCTCGCTCCAGTCTACAGCGACGAGCTTCGCCCCCGCGTAGACCTCGCCGATTTGCGACACCGCAGCTTTATAGAGCTTCACGGAGCGCTCATCATCGCAGGCTATTACCTTGATATTTCCCTGAAACCACCCCATGTCTTTGCAGACTGGAGGTGGCCCGGGGTCCTTATCGAGGAGCTCGAAACAGCGGTCGGCCAGTGCCGCTTCCACCCACTTCCATTGGCTCCGTGGGATCTTCCCCTCCGCGCTGCCGTTGTCGAGAACGCCAATCAGCGTCCTCTCCTTGGCAATCTGCGCGAGGGATATGTTAGGCAGCACTCTGGACCGCTTTGCAGCCGGTCCAGGCGTCTCCTGCGAGCGCTGCCTCTTTGGTTGAGCAGCCTTAGGTGGCTCAACACTGAAGTTGGGCAGCACCGTCGAGGCCCACTCAACCTTTTTCAGCTTGCGTGCTAGCATTTTGCCGACGGAGTATGTGCCCAGCACTCCTCTTTTCGGCGTAGCTATATTTTTTGGCTTGGTCGCTGGTTGATGCCAAGCCAGCCCCCGCAACTTCACCGGAAGGTTGGGCAGCCGCAGTTTTTCTTAGCTGCCCTTCCATGGTATCCGCTTTGGGAGTGGACTTGTCACCCACCCCAGATTTGGGATGGGACCCACCCGGGCTCATACCCGCGCCTTTCACCGTGCAGGACTTTCCTGCATTTGAGCTGATCGGGACAGGCCTTTGGGCCGCTTCCTTCTCTCGCTTGGAAGTACTCCCAGTTGGCATTTGGGAAGTGCCTTTCTCGTTTTTGTTGTGTTTTTTTTGTAATTTTTCGTATTTATCCATATGTTTCCCACGAGCTGCAGAGAAGGGGAACGGTCCACCCCGGCAGAGCTCCACGTTACCCGGGTAAGGCATCACTAGAACAGGGGGCTGCCAAGTCCCTGAACTCTCCGTTAGCGACTGGGCTAGTTTTTATTCCAATAGGATCATCGGAAACCACTAACCATACAATATATAGATGTGCCAGTTCATGCAACGAATTGTGTCGCAGCTGAGTCTTGTGTTCCAGGTGTCGAGAGCTGGGCCGTTCGGCATGTGGTCGATGCGAAAGCAAGCCGAGAATTGCAAATGTATGTGTGTACACGGACAGAAACAAATTTTTACGATTCTCTGCGTACGAAACCGCGGCTTTGTCTTGAGTTTTCAGGTTACGTAAATGTTTGTGTGTCACATACTCTCACATTCTGTGCTTGTGTGGGTTCTAAAACTTTTGCTGAGCTTGAAGCAAAAATTTGATTTTCAAGTTTGTTTTGCGAGCTATGTAGATCGACCTGACCTGACTTTTCCAACAAAAATGAGGAGTGGGCAGAGTGGGTGGGGAAAAAAAATATAAAAATAATATCTGTTATTTTATTTATTTGAAATTGTACATTTATTTACATATACATACATATTCCTATTTCAGTCATGTTTTTTTCTCAAAATTACATAAAAAACGAGAAGGAACGTAAGTCGCTTCTAGTCGCGACTCTACTTTTATACCCGTACTCAGTCAATATATAAATTTGTAAGCTTATGATTAAAATTAAAAAAAAATTTTAATTTTACATTTTACATTTTTTTGCTACATCTGTTAACTACATCTACACCTAAAATGTAGATTATACATCTAGAACAAATATTCTACATCTACCATTTACATTCTACATCTCCTCCGCTAGGGGTATGTTTTTCACGCTAGGTTTCTCGCGCATTGCACAGGGCAGAGTGTGTGCGAGCGAGAAAGAGAATGAGTAACGTCAACAGCGCCAGAGGAGGTGGGGGAAGCAACTGAAAATTAATTTCTTCATTCTGGCCATAATAATGATCCGATCTGATTCAGATTCGGTAATCTGATAGATATGGTCATTCTCTACTGCGTCTTTAGTTTTATCGTATCTTTAAAATTGTGGATGCCACAGATTTTCGTCTTTGTGAAGGCGGAAGGGGGCGGGGCGAAATTTTGAAATACACTTGTAACAGTGTGATATCACATGAGCCTGGAAACAAAATTTGGTTGCTCTAGCTTTTATAGTCTCTGAGATCCAGGCGCTCACGAGGACGGATGGAAAGACAGACATGGCTCTATCGACTCTGCTATTGATGCTGATCAAGAATATATATACTTTATGGGGTCGGAAAATTTTCCTTCTCTGCGTTACACATATCCACTTTTACCCCTTATGACATCCCACTGCTACAACTGTATTTCAAAATTTCGCCCCGCCCTCTTCCGCCCCCACAAAAGACGAAAATCGGTGGCAGCCACAATTTATAAGATACGATAAAACTAAGAACGCAGTATCGTAGAGAATGGCCATATCTACCAGATTGCCAAATGTGGTACAGATTGGATTATTATAGCCAGAATGAAGAAATTAATTTTCAGTTGCTTCCCCCACCTCCTCTAGCGCTGCTGACGCTATTCATTCTTTTCGCTCGCACATACTCTGACCTGTGCAATGCGCGAGCGGAGGAAATGTAGAATCCAAATGGTAGATGTAGAATATTTGTTCTAGATGTATAATCTACATTTTATATGTAGATGTAGTTAACAGATGTAGCAAAAAAGTAAAATTTAAAATTTTTTTATTTTAATTATAAGCTTACTATTTATATACTGATTGAGTACGGGTATAAAAGTAGAGTCGCGACTAGAAGCGACTCACGTTCCTTCTCGTTTTTTATTGAAATTGAGTTTTTAACGCCAAGTTGTTCGAAACCTTATGTCCCACAATCCTGCAAAATATTATGACTGAAAACGATATTGTTCCGATAAGAATTAAGTTTCAATTTTATCGTATGTAACCATGCATTTTTCTGTTCGCGCTAAATTATCGTATGTCCATACAAATTTTTTTGTATGTACGAGTAGAACGAATTTCTTCAAACGCACAAAAATAAATAGAGATAAGTTGTTATCAACATTTTGATCTCTTTATTATGTTCTCTTGTTTTTTTTTTGCTAATTGCTTGTTCCTTTTTCCGCCGTTTTTCCTTGTGTACGTTTTAATATTCATTGTTCCTGCTAGATCAAGGTGAATTTACTAATACGGTGGGTGTCATCATCTTGTCGCTCACTTGTGCTCGTCAGTATGCCTAAAAACAGCAAAAAACAAAGAGAGCGAGTTGAGAAAGTGGATGGTCCTCACCACAGAGGACGCCGTAAACGTCACCTTCTTACTTAATTCCTCTTGATCTAGCTTGTGGTAAACAAGGTTGAGAAAGCTCAAATTAGTGTTCGTTTGGTTTTAAGTGTATAGAGTACATGGTAAGCAACACATAAACGTAAGTTGTGAATAACAAGCTTTATTTGTTATTGAATTTAGCAAAGGAAAAGTAAGTATATACTTATGTTTTACTTAATTATTATCAAATTATTGTTCAATTGTGGTGTGCATACTTTGTGTATTTTTATTGTTTTATATCTGCAATTGTTTCTATTAGCTGGCTCATCAGATTTTTAGATAGATGTTGTGAGGTCGTCCTATTCCAGGCTGAGGTATGCTTCAGTCCAGTCCAGAGTCCCGAATCACAAGACAATTTGTAATTCGCGAGGATCTTCAGAGGGATACCAGCAACTCTGCCAAATGCTGAAATAGAACGATTAGCCAAGACAGAACACTTTGATTTGGAATGATTAGGTTTTTATTACATTTTTCTCTCGATGCCGTGTTAGGTATATTGTTATGTTACGTGGGGTTTACTTTGAGGCTTGCTCACTGCCGACCGACTGCCCAGGTACTGTCTCTGGAGTTATGACTGATGGACTGCCCCTTTCGCCATGCAAGGCAGTGCCTTATATGGGAAGTGACTGCCATCTATCGTTCCCACAGATATCTTACATAAGTTCTTAATGTTACTGAGAGACATATATATTCTTGAATTCTGACTTATTGGTAAACGCGTGATTGGTCGGTAACAGAGAGTTACCTAACCATCAGCCCTCCAGACAGAGTCCAATCACCAGGTAAGGTGATCGCTGTGCACCGGTACCGTGGGAAAGGAATGTATTTTTCAGAATATTGCTTTATTTAATATTATCAGTCGCGATGAAACACTCTCCGAGTCAAGACGTGCCTAAATTCTACGTGGAAGCTACGCTTAAACTATCAAAAACAGTTACTCGATTTGCGAAAAGAAAAGAAAAGAAAACAAAAACATTGCGGTTGTTGCTGATAAGCACCAAAAAAGTGTTGTTGTCAACATGAGCGACGACGAAGACGACACATCGGTTTGGAGCTGGCAAAGAATTAAACCTAAGCCAACGGGAATCAAGAGACCAAACCAAGTTTCTCCGATTCTACTAAAGAAAAAACTTGCCCTGGACACTGCTCCCAGCACTAGCTCCAATCAATTTGCTATCTTAGCCGAACGCTCGCTGAAAAAGGTAATGATGCAGACGAAAAGCACGAAGCACTGGACATGATAACTGAAGACAACACTGATGAACCTGCCAAGCCGCCACCAATCTTCTTATCGGATGTTAGTGATATAAGTAGCATGCTAGCCTACCTCGAAACCAAAATTAAAAAAGAAAATTTCCTTTATAAATCTCAACGAGACGGCCAAGTGAGAGTTATGGTTAAGTCTATTGATGAATACAGGTCCCTCGTTAAAACGCTTGCTAGTGATTTTGTCAAGTTTCATACATACCAGCTTAAACATGAGAGAGCATTTAGGGTCGTGATAAAGAATTTGCACTTCTCAACTGATATTAATGTAATTAAACGAGACGTTGAGTCCAAAGGTCATTCTGTTAGGAGCATAAATAACATTAAAAGCCGTGGAACCAAAGAGCCATTAAATCTGTTCTTCCTTGATATTGAGCCCAACAAAAATAACAAAGATATATACGAAGTTAAGCACATTGGTAACGCAATTGTTAAAATAGAGCCCCCTCATAAAGCAAAAGACATTGTTCAGTGTCACCGTTGTCAGGAATTCGGGCACACAAAATCCTATTGTTCCAAAACTCATAGGTGCGTTAAATGCTCTCGTAAGCATGCCAGCAACCTATGTCCAAAAGATAAAGAACAACCAGCAAAATGTGCGAATTGCAACGAAGATCACGCTGCCAGCTACAAAGGGTGTAGAGTCTATAAGGAGCTCATATCAAAACAATTAGCTACTGGTCGCAAACAGATGCACAACAAAGACCATAATAAAAATGATTCTGCAAGATTTCAATCACCTATTCTGCCTGATAAGCCGACCCAACAATCAAAAGATTATCAATCATACGCTCAAGTTGCTGCAGGAAATAGTAATTCGAATACTTCTCTAGAAAGAATAGAACATCTTTTAGAAAAACAATTTGAACTCACCAATAACTTACTTAACATGATAATGTTACTGGTCAATAAATTATGCAAATAAGCCTAAACGTAGGAATATGGAATGCCAATGGGCTTTCCAACCATGTTAATGAGATATCTTTATTTTTAAAAACAAATGCAATCGACATCATGCTTGTTTCAGAAACACACTTCACCAGTAAATCTTTTTTTAGAGTAGTCGGATATGACACAATAAGAGCTGATCATCCGTCTGATAGAGCCCATGGAGGCGCAGCGATTCTTGTTAAGAAGGGTCTGAAATTTAAAATCATGGACAGTACCAGAGAAAATGCTATACAGGCTGCCACAATTGAGATTAAATGCATGCACGCAGATGTCTCAATCACAGCAATATATCTCCCACCCAGATTTACAATAAAAGAGCTCGACTTTAAGGACTTTTTTCAAGGACTGGGAACAAAGTTTATTGTTGGAGGCGACTTCAATGCCAAACACCCATGGTGGGGCTCCAGACTTACTAACCCAAAGGGTTCCGAATTATATAAATGCATACGAAATAATAATAAAACAACTCTCTCAACTGTTAAGCCTACATACTGGCCTACAGATAGTCGAAAAACCCCAGACTTGATTGACTTCGTGGCATTCTCTGGTATCCCACAATCACACATGCGTTTAATGGAAAGTTTCGATCTTAACTCAGATCACTCTCCGATAATAGCGACCTATAGCACAATAGCTCATATGCTAGACAAGCCCTATAAAGTCATCTCTGCTTCCACAGACATTAACGCGTTTAAAAGCTACCTAGACGAAGCCATACGTCTAGATATTTCGTTAAAAACAGTAGAGGAAATAGACTATGCTGTATTTTCACAAATACTATTCACAAAGCGAGCTACATAAATACGAATAACACCCACAGAAACCAACAACCAAACCAATTGTACCTTTTTACCGAAATTCGAGAAAAAATTCAACTTAAAAGAGACCTGAGAAAACGCTGGCAAGAAACCCACTATCCTGCTGACAAAAGATCATACAACAAAGCTGCATCTGAGCTTAAACAACTGCTGTCAAACTTACGAAATGAATCTCTAGCTGCATATCTGAGAAATTTAGACCCTAATTCTTGCAACAAAGAATATAACCTGTGGAGAGCAACTAAATATCTAAACAGACCAGCAAAAAGAAACATAACCATCCGCAAAAGCAATGGAACTTGGTGTAGATCTGATGATGAACAAGCTGAAGCATTTGCACAACACCTGCATGCTGTGTTCCAGCCCAACGATATTAACAATGCTATAACAGAGGCTGAAGTAGAAAACTTTCTTGGGTCACCCTGTCAAATGAGCTTGCCTATTAAAAGTATTCACTTTGACGAAGTCGTGACCGAAATTAAATGCTTAAACAATAAAAAGTCACCAGGCCCGGATAAGATAGACGGAATCACTCTTAAAACTCTACCACCAAAATGCATACGGTTTCTCACACTAGTATTTAACGCTATTCTCAGGCTAGACCACTTCCCAAGTCAATGGAAATGTGCAGAAATCATTATGATCCTTAAGCCAAACAAGACAGAAACTGAACTATCATCTTACCGTCCCATTAGTCTGTTGACAATATTCTCGAAAGTATTTGAAAAAATACTACTGAAGAGGATGTTGCCAATTTTGGACGAACTTGCCATCATTCCTGAATACCAATTCGGATTCAGAAGAGGCCACGGGACCACTGAGCAATGTCACAGGGTTATCAATGAAATAGTATCCGCACTTGAGAACAAAAAATACTGTACTGCTACTTTTCTTGATGTTCAACAAGCGTTTGATCGTGTTTGGCATAACGGATTACTCTATAAGATAAAGAAACGGCGACCTGCTCCATACTATTTATTACTGAGATCCTATTTGTCTAAGAGATGCTTCTATGTGCAGCAGAGAAATGATACGTCAACACTACTTCTCATAAACGCAGGAGTTCCTCAAGGGAGTGTATTGGGACCAGTCCTTTACACTCTATATACGGCAGATATGCCAGTAACAAACAACTGCACCGTTGCAACATATGCTGACGATACAGCCATTCTGGCAACAAGCTCATCTAGAGATGAAGCATCTCATCTCTTGCAAAGTGAGCTCAGTCTGATTGAAGCCTGGTTTCTTCGCTGGAAAATTAAAATCAACTCCCTGAAGTCTGTCCAAATAACTTTCGCACTAAGACCAGGAAACTGCCCAAATGTCACTCTTAACGGATCAGCAATTCCACAAGATACCTGTGTGAAGTATCTTGGCATGCACGTCGACCGCAGATTAACATGGAAACCCCACATAAAAGCGAAATGTCAACAACTCAGACTGAAAACACTAAAAATGTCCTGGTTGCTAAGTCGAAAATCAGCAGCCACTTTGGAAAACAAAGTTCTCCTCTACAAAGCCATTTTGAAGCCTGTTTGGACCTACTCAATCCAGCTCTGGGGAACAGCCAGCAATTCAAATATTGAAATACTCCAGCGCTATCAATCAAAAACATTGCGACAAATTGTTAACGCTCCATTTTATGTTACCAATGCAAATATTCATAAGGATCTAAATATTCCAACAATAAAAGAAGAGATAAAGAAATATAGTAAGAAATATACAGACAGACTTCACAATCATGAAAATAATTTAGCCCTAGGTCTCGTAGACAATAGCCTAACAGTAAGAAGACTCAAAAGATTTCACATTCTTGATCTCCCTGATAGGTAAACCTAAGTAAACTCGAAGTTATATTTAATAGCAGGTTTCACTGAAAATCTGCTATTCCTGTTATGTAAATATTAGTCATAAAATTTACCTATTGTCACAAGACAGATTGTAAATAAATAAATTAAAAAAAAAAAATTTAATATTATTTCGGGTACTTATTGCGTAAGCAGGCCTCCTGTCTTTTGGCATGTGCTTAGTTTTGTTGCTGGTTGTTGATCTCGTCATTTGGGAGCTTTGGTTACTTAGGTTTTGCGGAGGTGGGGGGTTGGTTATATAATGTGGGTCAGCGTTTTTCGGCCTGTGCTGCGTCTTCGATTTCGTTGTTGTTGATATCTGCACCTGGGAGTAGCGTTGGCTGCGTCGTCTGCATGTGTCAGTTGGTTGTCGAACTTGTCATTTGAGAGCTTGGCTGCGTCGTCTGTTTGTGACGAACCATGGGGAAGGTACTCCATTGTGTTGGCGAGGATCGGGGTGGCGTCGGCCCTGGTCACGACCGGGCTGCAGTCGGTGTTTCGGGGGGTCATCGTCCTGGTTTCCGGGTACTGGCAGAGAGGCGCTGTGGATATTAGTTCGATTGTTGGCCCCGACCAGCGTGGGGTTAGCGTGGCTGTTTCCCGTGTTGCTGGGCTGTCGGATTATTGTTGTCGTTGTCCTCGTTCGGTGCTGGTGGTCGGCTCTGAGGGCGTCCTTGTGTTTAATTTTTCCGTTGAGGATCTTGTGCTTGCTTGCTCTGTTGCTTGTATTGGACCTGGGCTTCCTGTGTCGAGCGCAGGGTTCAAGTGAGTTAGTGCTTGTCTCGTGTGTGAGATTGTCGTCATGTTTTTGGGGTATGTGTCCCCTGGGGTTGGCCTACGACGCGGATGCTCCATAATGACCGCGGGACTCGTTTTCCCGGTTGCTTGTTTGTTGTTTCTTGAGGTTGGCTTCGGATTCGTGTTCTCCGCTGTGAGCCGGTGCTTTGCCTTTGCTGGGGCTGGGCTAGGTGTCGTGTTCTCCGTTGCGATATTTGTTGCCGTATTCGTTGGGGTAGGTCGTGGACGTGTGTTGGCTGTGGTTGGTATGGGTGTCATGATTGCTCTGCTGGGTGCCAAAACCGTTGTGATAGATTGGGGACGTTGGTTCGTTGCGATTTGTTGGGGTGACTTATTTCGGGGCTCGGCGTCTTGTACTTGGATGGAAGTAAGTAAGAACGGGTTCAGTGGGCATGGGACTGCGATCTCGTAGCTGTAGCAGAGTGGTGCCGCATTGGATCGTCGTTTCGGTGGCACATAGAAAGTCCATGCCAACAATTACTTGTCCCAACATGTTTGGCAGGACCAAAAGCGGGATTTTAACCTCTCGTTGATCCAGCTTGATGTGCGCCAGTAGAACTTGTGTGATCTCCCTGACCGAGCCATTGGCCAGGCGTATGCGTTGCGTTGGTGTTGTTGTCTAGTTTTCGGGCGAGGTTTGCACTGATAAAGCTTCGGGATGCCCCTGTGTCGATTGTCTCTTCCGTTGCGTGTCCCCCAATGTTGACCCTCGCCACTATCCGGCCGTTGTTTATGTGTAGAAGATTCTTCAGACGCGGGTCGGAGGAGGCGTCGTTTCCAACTGATCCCGTGTCAGTTGGGGGCGCAGGTCGTTTCCCGACGTGTCCCGGCGAGAGCAGTCGATGGTCCGTGTGCCACGTTCGCCACATTCCCAGCAGAATAGGATCGAGGGATTATTACAGTTGTAAGCGGCATGGCCGGCTTCACCACACCGGCGACAGGCTGTGCGTGAGTCGGCGATGGGGGTAGTAATCATGTGGGCAACGTCTTGATTCGCCGTACTGGCTGGGTTTGATGGCTGTCTCCTTGGTGAGTCTGCCGAGTTCCAATGAAATTGTGTCCGATTGGAGTCTCCGCTCCTCTGCTCTGTAGGTGGCCTTTTGTATCTCGTTGTGCTCTGAGGGGGTGCGAGGATGATCGGGATGGTCCGCTCCTGAATATTTTCGAGCTCCGTGGCCAGCAGTGTTAGCTGTGACAAGCTTTGTAGTTCGTGTCGCCGTACGTACATCTGGTATGCTGGCAGGGCGTTGTCATAAATTCTGTTTAGCTCCTTGGTTGCGTCGTAGCCAGCGTGGTGTATGAGTAGCCGCATCTCGATGAGGAAATCTTTGAACAACTCACCCACCGCTTGCTTGCGGTCTCGTATCTGGTCTTCTAATTGTTCAAAATACCTTGGTGTCAAGAAGAACGTTAATAATTCCTGTCAGAAATGTTCCCATGAGGAACTTTGTACACGGCTGGTGCGGAACCAACGACTGGCCCGGTCTGTGAGGAGTTCGGCCATGGCTCGCGGCAGTTGGTTTGGATCCACACCATACGAGAATGCGCGTTCCTCAAGCTGTTCAATAAACGATAGCGGGTCATCCTGTCCGTCGAACTGGATTCCCCATTTTCGGATTCGTTCTGCCATTTGTGCGGCGTGGTTGTAGTGGTGCCCTTCCATGGGTCGGTCGGTCGCTGGCACGATTCTCGGTACGGGCGCTGGGTAACTGGGCTGCCGTCACAATGGTTGGTGGCGCGGGCGTACTGTATTCGGTATCTTCGGGGACTCGTAATCCAGTCTTGGGTTCCTGGTGTCGAGTGCTGGATGGTTCAGGAGTAGTGGGCATGGTATGTTCTATTGATTGTTGGCGCTGAGTCACTGTTGAACGGCACTTTTGGGATAGGCACTGCGTATACTTTCGCGTTTGTTTTCGCGCCCGGACTACGTACGTACGCGGATTTGTTTTGAGTTGGCGTTATTATTATTGACTTTTAGTTTGGCTATTATATTTGTCTTCTGATGGCCACGAAGTTCCTGATTTTGGTTGTTATTATTTTGAATTATTATTGTTTGAATTGAATTTAATTATTAGGTTTTTTATTATATTTTTCTCTCGAGGCCGTGTTAGGTATAATTTTATGTTACGTGGGGTTTACTTTGGGTTTGTTGACTGCCGACCGACTGCCCAGGTACTGTCTCTGGAGGTATGGCTGATGGACTGCCCCTTTCGCCATGCAAGGCAGTGCCTTATATGGGAAGTGGCAGCCATCGATCGTTCCCACAGATATCTTACATAAGTTCTTAATGTTACTGAGAGACATATATATTCTTGAATTCTGACTTATTGGTAAGCGCGTGATTGGTCGGTAACAGAGAGTTACCTAACTATCAGCCCTCCAGACAGAGTCCAATCACCAGGTAAGGTGATCGCTGTGCACCGGTACCGTGGGAAAGGAATGTATTTTTCAGAATATTGCTTTATTTAATATTATTTCGGGTACTTATTGCGTAAGCAGGCCTCCTGTCTTTTGGCATGTGCTTAGTTTTGTTGCTGGTTGTTGATCTCGTCATTTGGGAGCTTTGGCTACTTAGGTTTTGCGGCGGTGGGGGGTTGGTTATATAATATGGGTCAGCGTTTTTCGGCCTGTGCTGCGTCTTCGAATTCGTTGTTGTTGATATCTGCACCAGTCTATCAGGCAGGCACCGGTTTTCACATTCACTTTGCGTTTTAATTTTCAGCAAAAAGTATGACTTTTCATTTCGAGACGCTCTGGAATCCACTTTTATGAATTCGTTTACTCTTTTTACCGTTAAGCGCAAAATTTACTGCTGTTATACCCACGCGTTAGTGCCAGCTCATACAAAAAGGTCTCTGTTATGTTATGCTGCCACAGCTGTTCGGAGCAATTCACTTTTTTGTTTTTGTCCTGACCAATTTTGCAGATCAAATTTTGAGGTTGGCTTAAATATAAATTATTTATAAGAAGAGCACATGCGCAAGTGCCCAGTTAATAGTGTCAAATTCATGTAAGTGCATCAATAAGTCATCTATTTTTTCCTTTTTCAATTAAGATTTGTGTATTTGTATAAAAAGACGTTTACATTTAATTTCGGCGAGGAATTTGTTGTCGTCTTAAAAACGGAAAAGTAATGCATTTCACATGTTCGGGAGCGACTAACTTTTCGTCTTGAAAAGTAAATCATATTTTTTTTCTGAAAGCGAAAACCGGAGCCTGCCGGTATACAATTTATTTAAGTTACAGCTTTTGAAACCACTACTGGCATATAGTGATAGCGATGACGATGATGATTAGTGCTGCGTTGGAAAACGTGAACTTAAACGAAAAACAGTAAGAAAATTTGTTCTGAAAAAGAAAACAGATAATAGGGTGCTTCCCAACCCTTTGTAATGAGGAAAAATGTAAGAACGATTTTTAATTTTACATTTTAAATTTTTTTGTAAACATTACATTAACTACATCTAAATCTAAAATGTAGATTATACATGTAGAACAGATATTCTACATTTACCATTTCGATTCTACATCTCCTCCGCGAGGGGGCGCTCGCGCATTGCACAGGGCAGAGTGTGTGCGAGCCAGACAGAGAATGAATAGCGTCAGCAGCGCCAGAGGAGGTGGGGAAAGCAACTGAAAATTAATTTCTTCATTCTGGCCATAATAATGATCCGATCTGATTCAGATTCGGCAATCTGATAGATCTCTACTGCGTCTTTAGTTTTATCGTATCTTTAAAATTGTAGATGCCACAGATTTTCGTCCTTTGTGAAGGCGGAAGGGGCGGGGCGAAATTTAGAAATACACTTAAAACAGTGTGAGGTCACATGAGTCTGGAAACAAAATTTCGTTGCTCTAGCTTTTATAGTCTCTGAGAACGAGGCGCTCATGAGGATGGACGGAAAGACAGACATGGCTCTATCGACTCTGCTATTGATGCTGATCAAGAATATATATACTTTATGGGGTCGGAAAATTTTCCTCTCTGCGTTACACATCCACTTTGACCACAAATACAATATACCCCTTTATCTCTTTGAGTACGGGTATAAAAAGGGAGCTGCACAGAAAGCAACGCGTGAGCAAAGGCGAAACTGGACGTTTGAAATGAAAAAATTTTTAACGTTTGCCAGAAATTTTTATTAAAAATATATCTCAAATGGTTTTGAGGCATGCATTAAATAAAACAATTAGTTTTGAATGTCGAAAAAACCCACCACATAATAAAACAGACGATCGTAAAATAGAAATTCTGAAAGATTACATAAAAAGTTGCCAGCAGTATCATCGCACTATTGCCGTAAAAATAAAACAAAAGTCTATTTACCAAGGGACTTAAGAAATGTATCAAATTTATATAAATTGTATCTAAATTATTTAGAAGATCAAGACTTAAATGATTCCATTGTCTCTTGCCAAATATTCCGAAAATTTTTTAAAACTGAGTTCTTAATTGGTTTTCATTTTCCAAAAAGAGACAAATGCACGATTTGCGAAAATGTTAAGTATCTTAACGAAGATGACAAAGAGAAAGTGAAGAATTCAGAGGCAAATACGCGTACTATAACCTAAGTGTCTATGAAAGAGGCACACGATGTGGATACTGTTTTTTGTGGGGTGAAATCGATGGAAAAAGAGGTAGAAATGAAATAAGCTCAGCTCTCTTGAGGTATTTATTAATTCTAGATAGCCAGAAAAAAACAGAAGATCTGAGGCTTTATTGTGATAGTTGCGCTGGCCAAAATAAAAATAAGGCAGTGCTAGCTATGAAAGCATATTTTTTAAATCGTTCCACTTTCCTGAAATGCATTAAAATTACCTATTTACTGGCCGGTTACACTATGTTGCCAGTAGACTCGATACACAGTACAATAAAATCTTTTATAAGAAACCGTAATGTCTTGGCACCCAGTGAATAGCCGACATTGATAAGAAATTCTAGAACAAATCCATCAGGCTACGAATGCATAGAACTGAAGTACAATGACTTCAAAAATTGGATGTTTTTTGCGAACTTACTATTTAAAAATAAAACTTAAAATTTAAGTAAAATACGTATCGCAACAATAACAAAAGAACGAGTTTTAATAGATTTAAAATATGGATATTTTAAAAACTCAGACAAAACAATTTTAAGTTTCTTCAAAATTAATAAAAACATTTCATCTTTATATAGAAGTGAACTAAATATATCAACCAAAAAAATGTGTAGACCTAAGAAGTTTATGTATTAAAAATAGTAATAATGAATAATTGAACCTTCGGCATTCAAATTTAATAAAAGATTGTTTGGGGGAAACGGATGAAGAAGATGAAACTTACTTTAAATATTCCATACACTAAAGATATTTTGTAATAATAAAATATGTACTATCTTAATAAAATAAGTACAATACTTTTTTCACCTTATTTCGTACAGTGCATTGTTTTTTTCCATTATCGTATGTAAACTTGTTGAGTTTAAGCCCATAAAAACATAGCGCGTATAGTATCGTATTTTGTAAGAACCTAGTTTTTTTAGAAAAAGGCGCCATTATTGGCAACAATTAACTCGACATTCGTTTTTGTAGCTGAAACAATACAACTTTAATGAGTTTTACCGTTATTTTCCCATTCTAAGCTGAGTAATCTAAAAAAACCTTCTCCTGTAAAATTTGGTTTTTTGACATACGATACTTTTGCGAAAATGCGTCGCACAGTGGGGCCTTTGGCCATTTCAGCTTGCTAAATTAATAACTTCCGAACGAATCAAGATATCTTCATAAAATGAATTGCGCTTAAAAGAAAAAACTTTCAGAATTTAGTCTGCAAAAGAACATGGTGCTACAAAATCTAGAAGCTTTACAATAAATAGCCAAAGTTGAACTTTATTCGTTGTGGTATTGACTAAATAATGAAGAGCAAAAAGAGGTCCGTCAAAGGCAGACGGAATTACAATCAAAAAGGAAGACGAGAGAACGTCGCTTCATTGCGACGCACACATACATATGTACTTATGCTGGATAATGCATAACAAAAGGAAATTAAGAAGACACAGTGCGTTGTTTAAGTTTACACATTCAACACTCCTTCTCAACGCATTATGTTTGACTTTACAAATATCATTTTAAATTACAATCAGCATAATCCCATTAATTTTATACATTTCTCGTGCTTAACTTTAGACAAATTTTTGGTTAGAACATCAGATATCATTTCTTCAGTGGGAACATATTCTATTTCAATTACATTTTTCTTAAACATTTCCCTAACATGATGATATTTAATATCTATGTGTTTGCTTCGTGCATGAAAGGTCGCATTCTTAACAAGATGTTGAGCGCTCTGATTATCGCTGAAGATCTTCACTGGACGGAGCTTTCCAACGCCAACACCCAATTCGTCAACCAGCTTGATGATGTAGGCCGCTTCTTTAGACGCCATTGATAGTGCAACATATTCAGCCTCCGTACTGCTAAGGGCGACCACACTCTGCTTCTTGGATTCGAATGAAAATGCAGCTCCTGCAGCAAAGAGGGCCCAACCGCTGTATGATTTGCGGTCCGTTGTATCGCTGGCCCAATCGGCGTCCACATAACAATGTATTGCACGACCAGTACGATGGTAATGCAACTGCCGATCAGCTGTGCCTCTCAGATATCGAAGCACACGTTTGGCAGCGACTTCATGTTCAGTGTGGGGATCAGCATTCTGTCGCGCCAATTTCGCCACAGAATGGAGAATATCGGGACGAGTGGTGATAGCCAGATACATCAGTGACCCAATCAAAGATTGATAGGCCACCTGATTAACGCGTAGGCAGCTCGGTTTGTCGCATTTTACTTGATGTCCTGCCTCTAGTGGTGTAACATTTGGCTTGCAGCATTGCATAGAGTAATCTCTGAGTAGATCCTCTATATACTGCTTGTGGCCAACCCTCACGCTTCCGGTCTCGCCATCTCTCTCCACTTCCATGCCTAGGAAATGCTTTAGTTGGCCGCCATCGACCACTTTGAACTCGTCAGCAATGGCAGTCTTGACGCTTTCGAGATATCCTCTGTCGGAACTGGCTATTAGAAGATCATCTACATATACAACAATAATACAAATATTAGTAGACAATTTTCTAGAATACAAACACGGCTCGCTGGGACAGGGTAGAAAACCAAGCTTGATGAGTGTAGAATTGAGTTTCTCGTTCCATTCCCTGCCGCTCTGCTTCAGCCCATACAACGATTTGTGCAACTTCAGCACACGCTCAGGATATTGATGATCAATGAATCCTTCCGGCTGACGCATGTAGATGACATCATGTAACTCGCTATTAAGATACGCTGAAGAAACGTCCATTTGGTGCATATACCACCCGTGTTCTGCAGCCAACGCCATGACCAGCCTGATCGTTGAGTATCTGGCAACCGGTGAAAAAGTCTCGGTGAAATTGACTCCATATCGCTGAGCACAACCTTTAGCAACAAGTCGGGCTTTAAAGCGCTCGACGTTGCCATCCTTGTCACGCTTTAGTGCGTACACCCACATACATCCGATTGGTTTTTCACCCTTTGGTAGATCGACTAGAGACCAAGTCTTATTTTTGAGAAGACTGTTCATTTCCGTTTTCATTGAAGCACGCCAGTCCGCTGCATGATTACTCTTCAATGCCTCATTTGCATTAGCAGGGACACCAATATTTTCAGCCGATACGGTGTTCAGCATGTGATATTCCTTCGCTGGGCGTCCAGGCCGACCCGTATAAACCTTTTTAGGTCTCCCGCGACCCCTTCGTGCTCCTTCTGAAATCGGCTGTCCGACGACCGACTGTCTGTCATCGTCAACTCCATCTGAACCTTCTGGCTCCTCTGTGTTTCGCATATCGTCCATTTCATCTAAGGATTCATCCTCACTAGCCACGTTCAGGACCTCTTCGTCCGGAATATAATGCTCCTGGAATTCGACAAGTTGCGGCTGCACATACTCTGCAGCACTCGCCGAAGCTTTGCTATTCCTATACAGGGTGTTCTCGATGAAAATAATATCTCGTGCCTCAATCACTTTCTGTTTTTCTGGATTAAACAGTCTATATGCCTTTGCTGTTTCAGAATAACCGACCAAATAATGTTCTTCGCCTTTTGGCAAAAATTTCGTATGGTGAGTTTTATTCAAAACAATTGCCTTCGCACCAAAGATCCGCAGATGGCTGACACAGGGCTTCCTTCCTTTCCACACTTCAAACGGTGTCATGCCAGGTAAAGTTGAAGATTCTGCACGGTTACGCAGATATGCAGCAGTTTTGATTGCTTCTGCCCAGAATCGCTCGTCCAATCCTGCATGAAATAGCATGCTGCGGGCCATTTCTACCAATGTACGATTGGCTCGTTCCGCGACACCATTCTGTTGGGGGGTATGAGGCACCGTTAATTGTCTTTTCACCCCGTTGTCGACAAGAAATGACTCAAGCGCGTCACTCAAGTATTCGCGACCGTTATCGCTTCTCAAAAGTACCAACTTCTTTCCAGATTGATTTTCCGCGAATGATTTAAATTGTTTGAACTTGACTAAGATTTCGTCTCTTGTCTTCAGAAAGTCAACAAACACATAGCGCGATTTGTCATCGATGAATGTTACGAAATACCGAGCTCCGCCTAAGGAGTTTTTATTCATTGGTCCGCAAATGTCAGTATGCACCAATCCAAGAACATTGTTTGCACGGCTTGCACTAGCTTTTGGGAATTGCATTACACAAATTTTGCATTTTGCGCAGGTTTCGCACACCTGGCCGTTGATGTCATTTAATGCACTTGCTTCAATACCGCTGACCATTTTCTCACACATCATCTTTTTTAGGCTTCCATAGTTCAAATGTCCGAAACGATCGTGCCACACGTTTACTGGATTTGCTTGTACATTTAAGCATTTGTTTTCTTGATTTTGAAACAAGAATAAATCGTGCTGCTTTTTTGCAACCATTATGGCGACGCCTTTGTTGTTTTTCACACGCGCTTCTGTTTTTGTAAATTCAACAGAGAAACCATTTTCAATGGCCTTGGACACCGACATAAAATTGCATTGCAATTCCTTCACATACAAAACGTCGACCAGTTTTATGTGGCTATTTTCCCAAATCAAATTCACTGTGCCGCGCCCTTCAGCTTCTATGTAGCTATTTCCTGCTAATGCAATTCGCTCTTTGTGATCTTTGAATTCCAAAAAACGAGATCGCTCACAACACAAGTGAGTCGTGGCACCACTGTCGACACACCACATACTCTTCGGAAAGAGAGTATTAGAAGCGCACGCAAAAACGGAATACGATTTCGCTCTTTCGATTTCGTTATTCTCTTTCGGTTTGTTTTATTGATTGTTCTTTGCTCTACACTTTGACGCCTTGTGTCCACGACGACCACACGACCAGCAAATCATGCCACTCGGCCCGTTCGTGTTCTTCTGTCCGTTTTCGTTATTCGTCTTCTGCTTTGACGACGACCATTTTTTAACACCCGAACCGAACGCTCGTTGTTCTCTTTTCTCTGCGCATTCTTGATTTGCCTTGCGCCTGTCTCCTTCTTCGTGAAGCTTTACTTTGAGAGAATTCAAATTTGGCAGACAATCACGTGTCTCCATTGCTACGACAAAATTTTCGTAGGCCTCGGGCAGGCTCGATAGCAACAGAATAGACAAAATTTCTTCAGGAACTGCTAAGTCAATTTCTTTCAGTTTTTCCACGATCGCACAAAAATTATTTACGTGGTTTAATACCGATTCACTTTCGCTCATTTTTACGAACAACAACTGCTTTAACAGGCTTATGCGACGCGCGGGGCCTGATGGCATATGGATACCCGCTAGAACTTTCCATGCTTCTTTTGCAGATGTACAGTTTTTCACATAGTTTATCTGCGATGGCTTGATACACAGCATAATACTCGCAAGAGCCTTCTCGTCTTTTAAATCAAACTGTGCCTTCTGCGCATCATTATCTTCTTCATTTTTCACTTCTCGACCGCACAATACTGACCACAACTCGGAGTGTATTAGCACGCTTTTCATTTGGATTACCCACGCGCTATAATTCTCATTGTCGAGCTTATCGATTGAATGGAAAGACGAAACCATTTTCGCAATCGATCCAGTCACAATTTCAGAAAGTCAGAAAAATCACTTTCAACCGCCGCAGACAGAAATTCTGGGCCCATAACCTATTCGTTGTGGTATTTATTTGTGACTAAATAATGAAGAGCAAAAAGAGGTCCGTCAAAGGCAAAATCAAAAAAAGGAAGACGAGAGAACGTCGCTTCATTGCGACGCACACATACATATGTACTTATGCTGGATAATGCATAACAAAAGGAAATTAAGAAGACACAGTGCGTTGTTTAAGTTTACACATTCAACATTGTTCTTATTTTTGGTTTACTATAAAACATGCATCTATTTCCGATGTATCGTTACGAATATCCAATAATCTTAACATTTCTGAAGAATAAATACTTTCTAATTTTTTTGGATTTCACATGTCTAATAGATGAAATAAATGGATCTGAAGAGGCTGCCAACATGTTGAAAAGATCCTGGTTTGCCTTGTTCGTGATATTTTACAAGTATTCATGTACCTGAATTTCTTGTAATCCTTGTTTCTCGTTTCCTGGGCCTCCTCTGACATCTCTCCTATTGGAAGGCTATGATGTTCTATTAAAATTTGACCGTGTGCCAAAATTTTATGAAGCGTTGGATTAAGCTTCTTTTCTGGATACTTTTCAAATAACAACTCTGAAGTCTTCGAGGCATATTCGCCAAATTCGCGGGTGTTAATTTTGTCCTTGCAGTTTAAAATATTCAAAATTACAGCCAATCTTTGGATAATGCCTTCATCCACTCCAGTTATTTTTGCTGTAATTTCGTGTTCCTTAAAGAATTTCCGGGATAAGTTTCCATCGTTTGTGTTCCCGTATCCATATTTGGGCAGTCGACCCTCAGTCCAACTTTCGAAAAGAATTCGTCTTGAATCATTTTTTCCTGTGTTTATGTTTCTCTTTGGCTGGCATGCTATCGTCAAAAGATTCTTCCGTTCGCGGGATGGTATATGCAAGTTTTAAAATAAACTCCATACATCTCATTCTTGCATGCAATGGGGAAATGCCATATTCCAAATTTTCCTCTTCAATTAAGGAATCATCCAAAAAAGGACTGCAATATATATACATATGCATATACCACCCTTTGGCTAAATAAATGCAGGTTAAAAAACTTGGTCAAATTCAGGTCAATTATAACGGCCAACCTGCATATTAGAGCCCTGCATGAACGGGCAAATGAATCGATTCGCATTGATTCGGGATTGGCTTGGTCCGATCAAATTGAATCAGCGATTCGGCTTTCTCAGTGATTCGAATCATACGCCCAAAATGGACCGAACGGATCATGATTCATAATTTTTACTGTCTGATCCGAACAGTTCAGTTTTTTCTCTCTTTTACTCTCCACTTGATTTTCAGGTAGAGAGAACGAGAAAGCAATACACAAATTTGTCGGTTTTTTTGCCTTGCCCTCGGGGTGTAGGGCAAGTTGTGTGTGTGCCTTTCTGTGCCTGTGTGTGTACGTCAACGCGTTGACGTACACATATACATACTGTACATGTGCACGCATACAAAGGAAGATTCTTCGTAGTATGTTTTGAATCAGTTTTTGAATCATGCGACGAATCTTGCTGATATTGATTCGCAGTGCTCTGATCCGGTTTTTTTAGTGATTCGGGTGATTCGAATCTGACTGAAGGCTTGATTCGTAATGATCGATCGCATTGAAGGGGCATGAGTATACTGTGATTTGTTGAATCATTTTGATTCGTGCAGGGCTCTAATATGTACACACATTGTTAGTAATTGTGTAATGCCGTTGGCTTTCGACTTCGTTGCTGCCGTATTATAAATATTGTCAATAAATTTATTTTTCAGAGAATGGTTTTTACGATCCTTGTATTTACATTTATAGATGTTTTTATATATATATTCAGGAAATTGGTATATACATATGGGCAACATCGTGCACTGTTACGTTAAATTCGCGCGCATATTTTGACGGAAACACATGAAACTGTTTACTTTTAATATTTATTTTATTTGCATTCAAAATTTAAAACCTGTATTGAGATTTTATGTTCATATAGATTTTTCTGTACGCGTTGTTATTTAAGAGTTATGAACGTCTCAAATCGACTGTTACGTTACAAAAATTTGGAAGTAGGAACTTCATGAAAAATTATTTTTTAAATGAAAAACAAATAAAATTATAGATTGTATCCCTGTTTTAAAGTATTAAAACTCCATTAATAACTTGAATTTGGTTCTCTGACATTTTATATCATTGACACATTTCGTGCTACTGACAGCTGCGATCTGTGTTCAAAATGTAATTTATTTCAGAAAAATCACAACCGAGAATACTGATGGTGATTTTTGATTCTGAACGATTGAATGTAGCTACAAAGTATGAAAAACATTTGACGATGCATTCACGAGACAATATGTACATATATGCTTCCATAATACCATCGATACAACATTTCCTGTGGGAAATCGCAGTTCCAGTCGATTTTTATTTCGAATTTGTATTCGTTTGAGCATAGTTAATTTTTATATAAGCAACAGAAGTATGTTTGATCTTAAAAAATCAATAAATTCTAAAAAAATATTTGATTATTGGTGAAAAAGACTGTTACGTTACATATATAATTTGTCTCAAAACAAAGAGAGAAATGAATATATTGCCGATTTAAGGTTTTATTTGAAAACTACGCTAAAAACACTTAGAAAAGAGAAGGAACGTGAGTCGCTTCTAGTCGCGACTCTACTTTTATACCCGTACTCAGTCAGTATATAAATTTATGAGCTTATGATTAAAATTAAAAAAAAATTTTTAATTTTTACATTTTACATTTTTAATCTTTTCATTCTGGCCATAATAATGATGGGATCTGTACCAGATTTGGAAATCTGGTAGACATGGTCATTTCTTACGATACTGCGTTTTTAGTTTTATCGTATCTTTAAAATTGTGGCTGCCACATATTTTCGTTCTTTTTGGGGGCGGGGCGAAATTTTGAAATACACTTGTAGCAGTGTGATATCACATGAGTCTCGAAACAAAATTTCGTTGCTCTAGCATTTATAGTCTCTGAGATCTAGGCGCTCATCGGGACGGACAGACGGACGGACAGACAGACATGGTTATTGACTCGGCTATTGATCCTGATCAGAATATATATACTTTAAGGGGTCGGAAAATTTTCCTTCTCTGCGTTACACATCCACTTTTACCACAAATACAGTATACCCCTTAACTCTTTTTGAGTACGGGTATAAAAAGTAAGTTTTTTTGTTTGTTAATGCAATAGATTTACATAAAAGCACTTTTAATAATCTGTGACTGTTACGTTACACCAATAAATTGCGGTAGAATTCTTTTTCATTACAAAGGCAGCCAACATTTTTTTTTGTCAAATATTTCATTATGTTACTTTCTAATAACATAATTCTACTCGAAAATGTTAATAAACAAGTAAGCAAACAATTTGTTTTAATATTACAAGCCTTGTTGCTACGTGCCATGTTTTATTCATTTATACTCTCCCCGTTTGGTCTTTTGCGATGTTGACCATATGTTGATTTTTTTTATAAAAAATCACTTTTTTTATCATACAAGCTGGCAAGACTTTTTTATACCCGTACTCAAAAAGAGTTAAGGGGTATATTGTATTTGTGGTAAAAGTGGATGTGTGTAACTCAGAGAAGGAAACGTTTCCGACCCCGTGAAGTATATATCTATTGATCAGCATCAATAGCCTAGTCGATATAGCCATGTCTGTCTGTCCGTCCGTCTGGTCGTCTGTCCGTCCCGATGAGCGCCTAGATCTCCGAGACCATAAAAGCTAGAGCATAAAAGCTAGACCATAAAGCAGAAATTTTGTTCGAGACTCATGTGATATCACACTGCTACAAGTGTATTTCAGTAATTTCCCGCCCCCAAAAAGAACGAAAATCTGTGGCAGCCAGAATTTTAAAGATACGATAAAACTAAAGACGCAGCATCGTAGAGAAAGACCATATCTACTAGATTGGCGAATCTGAGTCAGATCGGATCATTATTATAGCCAGAGTAGAGAAATTAATTTTCAGTTGCTTCCCCACCTCCTAACATCGCTGCTGACGCTACCTATTCTATTTCCCGCTCGCACACCCTCTGCCCTGTGCAGTGCGCGACCGTTGCGGAAAATATGTAGAACCTGCATTACATACACAATGTAAAATATACATTTTAGATGTATAATCGACATTGTAGATGTAGAGAACAGATGAACAAAAAAATTTTTTTTAATTCTCTCAAATTTATATTGAATGAGTACGGGTATAAAAGTAGAGTCGCGTCCTGAAGCGACTCACACGTTCCTTCTCGTGTTTTTAAGAATTTTTGTTTTTACTGGATGCTTTATATTTATACCACAAATTTGAAACGACTGTCCTTGTGATTTTATGCGACTTTATGTACATACATACGTATACATATGTAAATATACATATATAGCTATTTGAATACATATGTATGTATGTGTAAAGAAATAGCAGACCCGCGCGCTTTTCTGCTTACTAATTTAATGTTTAGGAATTCATCGAAATTAAACAATGATAATTTTGATGTAATAACATGTTTTATTTATTGCAATGCTTTGTGATAAACAATATTCTTTGTCAGTATCACTTCAACCTCACTGGAGATAAGACGTGCTACCGAAAACCCCGCTTCGCGCAAACCCAATAGCTTATCAGCAATATCGCGATAAACAACAACAAGTTCAACTCAAATCGTAAAACAGAAAAACAAAAACAAGCACACAGAATCAACAGTTGTTCGGGCTTAAGCCCAACCTAGGCTACCATGCACGAACCACCCGATAAGAACAGTTACGCCGTCAACTCAAAAGAAGGTGAACCAAAATATATAATAACTAGCAAACCCGCGCTTCGCTGCTTACTAAATGACTGTCTGTCTGTCAGTCTTGGCTGTCGCCTAGTTCTCAGAGACTAAGGAATTCATCGAAATTAAAAAATTATAATTTTGATGCAATGACATATTTTATTTATTGCAATGCTTTGTGATAAACAATATTTTTTGTTTTGCCGTCGCGACGTTGATATTCGGGATATCCATCGTTGCCAGTCACTGTATCGGAGACAAAATTTTTTGGAAAACGTTAGGAGCACTCCCCGTCAACCGTACACGGTGAATTAAAATTCAACGTACCACATGGACCGTGAATCATATTTTTGATGACCACTGCAAACAATTCAGGATCCACTATCCGATCTGAAATTCGGCCGAAATCACATCGTCAATTTTATTTAGCCTTATTATACCCGTACTAAAAGCGTTATTATACCCGTACTCAAAAAGAGTTAAGGGGTATATTGTATTTGTGGTAAAAGTGGATGTGTGTAACGCAGAGAAGGAAAATTTTCCGACCCCATAAAGTATATATATTGTTGATGAGTATCAATAGCCGAGTCGATAGAGCCATGTCTGTCTGTCCGTCCGTCCGTCCGTCTATCCGTCTGTCCGTCTTGTTTGTCGCCTAGTTCTCAGAGACTAAGAGCTAGAGCAACCAAATTTTGTTTCGAGACTCATGTGATGCCACACTGTTACAAGTGTATTTCAAAATTTCGACCCGTCCACTACCGACCCACAAAGAACAAAAATCTGTGACAGCCACAATTTTAAGGATACAAAAAACACAATATCATAGAGAATGACCATGTCTATCAGATTGCCGAATCTGAATCAGATCGGATTATAATTATAGCCAAAATAAAGAAATTAATTTTCAGTTGCTTCCCCCACCTCCTCTGGCGATGCTGACGCTGCTTATTCTCTTTCTCGCTCGCACACACTCTGGCCTGTGCAGTGCGCGACCGTTGCGATGAAGATGTTGAATCTGAACTACATGAAAAATTAAGAATATACATTTTAGATGTATAATCGACATTGGAGATATAACAGATAATAGATAACAGATGTAGCAAAAAAATGTAAAATATTTGAAATTCTCACAAATTTATATTCTGACAGTACGGGTATAAAAGTAGACTTCTAGTACGACTCACGTTCCTTCTCGTTTTTTCAATCAAGCAAAGTCAAAATATGCTCAAGAGGCAAACCTCGTTTATGCCATTCAATTTAATACATCCAACAATGCACCGTGTTTGACAATTAAATCCAGGAGTGATTTAAATTTTAGTCTAAAAACACGTGCTCAAATATCATGGCGATCTTTCGATGTTTGGCCAACAAACAATAATTCCGAGATTTCTTCCCTTTGCGGATTTTACGTGAAGGTGATGAACGGCGAACGTATGACATCGCATCTTGCGCGTACTCAAACATATGACGTGGACTTCCATCATATGACCTGGACCTCCAACATACGATGACGGTAATATTAACATAGTTTCAGCGTGCATAACACTACTCGACAAAATTAAATTTTTTATTTAGGCTGTGGCCCAAAAATGATTTTACTGATGAGATTTTCGGGATTTAAAATTTTTTTTAACATTTTTTTTTGGTTTATTCTATTTTTCACATAATCAGATGACCCAGACACGTTGTATCTGCAGCTTAACGTCTGGAAGATATTAAGCTTTCAAATTCAAATTTGATCATTTTTTGCAATATTTTTTCATGAAATGTTGACTTTAATAACTCTGGAAGAGTTGAAAAAATATTTATTGGCGAACATTTTTGGTTTTAGATAGATTTATGGAGAAACGGTGGAGCTACAGTTCGTTAACAAACCCAAAAAATGAAAAAAATTATCAAAAATACCTTCAATTTCAATTAAAACAATGGAAACGAGAAGGAACGTGAGTCGCTTCTAGTCGCGACTCTACTTATGCCCGTACTCAGTCAGTATATAAATTTATGAGATTATGATTAAAATTAAAAAAAAAAGATTTTTTATTTTACATTTTTTTGCTACATTTGTTAACTACATCTACATCTAAAATGTAGATTATACATGTAGAACAGATATTCTACATCTACCATTTAGGTTCTACATCTCCTCCGCTAAGGGTTGCTCGCGCTTTGCACAGGGCAGAGTGTGTGCGAGCCAGACAGATAATGAATAGCGTCAGCAGCGCCAGAGGAGGTGGGGAAGCAACTGAAAATTAATTTCTTTATTCTGGCTATAATAATGATCCGATCGAGTCATTCTGATAGAAATGGTCATTCTCTACGATAATGCGTTTTTAGTTTTATCATATCTTCAAAATTGTGGATGCCACAGATTTTCGTCTTTTGTGAAGGCGGAAGGGGGCGGGGCGAAATTGTGAAATACACTTGTAACAGTGTGATATCACATGAGCCTGAAGCAAAATTTGGTTGCTCTAGCTTTTATAGTCTCTGAGATCCAGGCGCTCATCGGGACGGACAGACAGACAGACGGACTGACATGGCTCTATCGACTCGGTTATTGATGCTGATCAAGAATATATATACGTTATGGGGTCGGAAAACTTTCCTTCTCTGCGTTACACACATCCACTTTTGCCACAAATACAATATACCCCATAACTCTTTTTGAGTACGGGTATAATAAAAATAAATCATAAATTATTCTTCAATTTACCGTTTACTGGGTTTATCATTTCAATGTGGAAATTATAGCCATCTTTGTCGTTTCAAAGGAATATGTGATATTGTAGTTCATCATAACAGCGATGAGTCTCGTATACACGTTCAAGTTGTTTATTTCTACCATGAAGCACAATATCACGTTTATTAAATTGGTCACCAACTATGACTATTGCCACTTCGTCAACTGTTTGTGCATTAAAACGCCTTGCATGTTCGCCAACCGGTGTTTATCAGTTCGAATAAATGGTCTGCGCTGTCGAAAGGTAACAAAGAGCCAGCTCGACCTTGACCTTGACGTTGAATCTGAATAAAATATATGATAGAATGAGAACAAACGTTCAATTTGCATAAACAAAACTATTTAATTACCTTGAACTTTGACATGAAGTTGTCTCTTATGATATTTGTGGAGCCAAAAGATGTCATTTGAAAACTATAATTATACTTTCGTATATTGTTCAACAAATTATTAGACTCAGGTGTCACTCCATTAAGTAATGTGCTCAATGGTTGTGGTGGGCTCCACAATTCAGGCAATTTCACTTTACCACTCGCCTGACGCTACTTATTGTACGTTAACGCAACACCTTGTAGATTTTGTATATCACGATGTTCATTTGTAGTAAACGGTTATTTTCATTGCGATATGTAATCAGGCAGGCACCGGTTTTCACTTAACTAAAAAAATGTGATTTACTTTTTAAAACGAAACGTTAGGCGCTCCCGCACACGTGAAATTCATGACTTTTACGTTTTGAAAACGGCAACAAATTCCTCGCCGAAATGAAAAGTAAACGTCTTTTTATACAAATAAACAAATCTTAATTGCAAAAGGAAAAAAATAGATGACTTATTGATGCATTGACATGAATTTGACACTATTAACTGGTCAATTAAGCTTGTGCCCTTTTTATAAATAATTTTTGTTTAAACCAACCTCAAAATTGGATCTGCAAAATTGGTCAGGTCAAAAACAAACGAGAAGGAACGTGTGAGTCGCTTCTGGACGCGACTCTACTTTATACCGTACTCAGTCAGTATATAAATTTGTGAGCTTATGATTAAAATTAAAAAAAAAAGTTTAATTTTACATTTTACATTTTTGCTACATTTGTTAACTACATCTACATGTAAAATGTAGATAATACATCTAGAACAAATATTCTACATCTACCATTTAGATTCTACATCTCCTCCGCTAGGTTGCTCGCGCATTGCACAGGGCAGAGTGTGTGCGTGCGAGACAGAGAATGAATAGCGTCAGCAGCGCCAGAGGAGGTGGGGGAAGCAACTGAAAATTAATTTCTTCATTTTGGCCATAATAATGATCCGATCTGTACCAGATTTGGCAATCTGGTAGATATGGTCATTCCTTACGATACTGCGTTTTTAGTTTTATCGTATCTTCAAAATTGTGGCTGCCACAGATTTTCGTCCTTTGTGAAGGCGGAAGGGGGCGTGGCACAATTTGGAAAAATTTTGATTCAGTGTGATATCACATGAGTCTGGAAACAAAATTTGGTTACTCTAGCTTTTATAGTCTCTGAGAACGAGGCGTCAAACAAGACGGACAGACGGACAGACGGACGGACAGACAGACATGGCTCTATCGACTCGGCAAAGATTCTACAATACAACAAGATGCGTAACGAGGAAGAAATAAATGTATGACAGCAGAGCAATTTTTCAAGAAATCTAACTCCACACTTGCGTATGTGTTAGTGCGCTACACAAAATGTATTCTATTTTTAGATTCTCGGCTGGCTCGTATTTGTCTGTAACATACAAACATACACATCCATGTGTATGATTGTGTGTGCTCTCCAATTTTTTCCGTCTGAATCCAAATTTCGTATTTCGTCAAAACTGCTCAATTCTTAATGATGAAAACGAAACTAACCTCCTGTAACTGCTTACGAAAGCAAATACGAGCGATGGTGCGATGGGTAAGCTGTTTGCCTACGGACAGTGTGAGCCAAGTTCAAGTCTCAGCGAAGATAAGGTGATGATTAGTTTTTTTTTTCGGTATTTTTACTTTCAAATCAAACTTATTAAATGTTAAATCAAAATTGTTTGAAAAAACCAATATTCCAAATAAAAAGTATAATATTATGGACCAATGTGTAAAATGCACTCAAGAGAGCGACTATTCATCGTGGTTCAAAGAATCAGATGAATGTTTTGAACATAAAATAAGCATGATGGACAAATTAATAAGAGTATTGCTCTATAAACATTGCAAGTGGCTAGTTATTCCAGACAGAGTAAAAACAACAAATAAGCTTAATATTCTTCGGCACAAATAATAATAATTTTGGTAGATTAGATATAGATAATAGGTTAAAGAAAAAAAGAAAAAAAGGAAAAAAAGAAAAAAACAGAAAAAAAGAAAAAACGAGAAGGAACGTGAGTCGCTTCTAGTCGCGACTCTACTTTTATACCCGTACTCAGTCAGTATATAAATTTATGAGCTTATGATTGAAATTTAAAAAAAATTTTAAATTTTACATTTTAAATTTTTTTGCTACATTTGTTAACTACATCTACATGTAAAATGTAGATAATACATCTAAAACAAATATTCTACATCTACCATTTAGATTCTACATCTCCTCCGCTAGGGGTTGCTCGCGCATTGCACAGGGCAGAGTGTGTGCGAGCGAGACAGAGAATGAATAGCGTAAGCAGCGCCAGAGGAGGTGGGGGAAGCAACTGAAAATTAATTTCTTTATTCTGGCTATAATAATGATCCGATCTGGTTCAGATTCGGCAATCTGATAGATATGGTCATTCTCTACGATACTGCGTTTTTAGTTTTTTCGTATCTTCAAAATTGTGGATGCCACAGATTTTCGTCCTTTGTGAAGGCGGAAGGGGGCGGGGCGAAATTTTGAAATACACTTGTAACAGTGTGATATCACATGAGTCTGGAAAAAAATTTCGTTGCTCTAGCTTCTATAGTCTCTGAGAACGAGGCGCTCATCAAGACGGACAGACGGACAGACGGACAGACGGACAGACAGACAGACAGACAGAGACTCGGCTATTGATGCTGATCAAGAATATATATACTTTATGGGGTCGGAAAATTTTCCTTCTCTGTGTTACACACATCGACTTTTACCACAAATACAGTATACCCCTTAACTCTTTTTGAGTACGGGTATAAAAAGAAAAACAAAATTTACTTGTACTGAGTGTGGCTTGAACTCGCTGCTGCTCAACTTCGTTTTTTCAGCCAGCCACTTAGACCGTTGCGCCACGGACTTAGGAGACGTAGAATCGTCAATATGTCAACTTGAATCCTTTGTTGCGACAGAACATACCAAAAAATGCACTCACACAACCAAGCGCTCAAACACGGACAACACAACGCACACATAGAAAAATCGAAAATCCACATCGAAAATCCATGCTAAAAATTTCGTGTGCTTTTCAGTAGTATGGGCGTTACGCATCTTGTTGTATTGTAGAATCTTTGGACTCGGCTATTGATACTGATCAAGAATATATATACTTTATGGGGTCGGAAAATTTTCCTTATCTGCGTTACACACATCCACTTTTACCACAAATACAATATACCCCTTAACTCTTTTTGAGTACGGGTATAAAAAGTGAATTTCTGTGAACAGCTGTGGCAGCTCGATTTGGCTGTCGATAAGTCTCTGTTAAACATAGCAGAGGCCTTTTTGTATGAGCTAGCACTAACGCGTGGGTATAGCAGCAATTAATTTCGCGCTTAACAGTACAAAGTGTAAACGAATTCACAAAAGTGGATTCCACAGCGCGTCGAAATGAAAAGTCATACTTTTTGCTGAAATGTAAAACGCAAAGTGAATGTGAAAACCGGAGCCTGCCTGAATGTCTTGACTACTTTAACGGCTCCTCGAAGCCACAGCTTGTGACGCATTTCGCGGCCCAAACCTAATTGTCTCGAAATTTAACTTTAAAAACCACACAGATTGGTTTAAAACGCATACATTTTAAAAAGCAACAAATATACTTATACAAATTGCTATTTTTTTAGAAAACAATTTTTTACACAAAAAGGTACACAAACTATATATACCATAAAATGTTTCATTCTACAGAATGACACAAAATGAAATTAAATAGGCGTTAAAACACACATTTTTGGACCAGATTTTGTTCGATTAATTTTTAATTTTTGAAGAACCTATTTATAGAAAAGTACAAATTGATTAACCGCGCCACATACTCTGGCTATTATTAAAAAAAAACAGTATGAAATTTAGTGCACGCGTTGCGGAGATAGCCGCTTACACACAAATTTTTTTTTCTAAAAATTTATAGTATACATTTTAAAATTATTTTTACATATTTTTGCTACATCTGTAATCAACATCTATAGTATCGATTACACATCTTAATGTAGATTATACATACACAATGTAGATTCTACATTTTCTCCGCAAAGGTCGCGCATACCACAGGGCAGAGTGTATGCGAGCGAGAAAGAGAATAAGCAGCGTCAACATCGCCAGAGGAGGTGGGAGAAGCAACTGAAAATGAATTTCTTTATTCTGGCTATAATTATAATCCAATCTGATTCAGATTCGGCAATCTGATAGATATGGTCATTCTCTACGATATTGCGTTTTCCGTATCCTTAAAATTGTGGCTGCCACAGATTTTTGTTCTTTGTGGGGGCGGAAGTGGGCGTTACAAAATTTTGAAACAAACTTGATTCAGTGTGATATCATATGAGTCTGGAAACAAAATTTGGTTGCTCTAGTTTTTATATGTAGTCTCTGAGAACTAGGCGCTCATCAAGACAGACAGACAGACAGACGGACAGACAGACATGGCTCTATCGACTCGGCTATTGATACTGATCAAGAATATATATGCTTTATGGGGTCGGAAAATTTTCCTTCTCTGCGTTACACACATCCACTTTTACCAAAAATACAATATATCCATTAACTCTTTGAGTACGGTTAAACAAATTTGAAAAAAATTGTATAATTTGATTTCCTAACAAAGAACAGAATAAGGGGGTGTCCGCTTGAAAAAAACAAAAGAAAATTGCTAATCAAATTTTGGCCCAGTCTAGGGTGTCCTGTTTAAATTTAAAAAAAACGAGAAGGAACGTGAGTCGCTTCTAGTCGCGACTCTACTTTTATACCCGTACTCAGTCAGTATATAAATTTATGAGCTTATGATTGAAATTTAAAAAAAAATTTTAAATTTTACATTTTAAATTTTTTTGCTACATTTGTTAACTACATCTACATGTAAAATGTAGATAATACATCTAAAACAAATATTCTACATCTACCATTTAGATTCTACACTCCTCCGCTAGGGGTTGCTCGCGCATTGCACAGGGCAGAGTGTGTCGAGCGAGACAGAGAATGAATAGCGTAAGCAGCGCCAGAGGAGGTGGGGAAGCAACTGAAAATTAATTTCTTTATTCTGGCTATAATAATGATCCGATCTGGTTCAGATTCGGCAATCTGATAGATATGGTCATTCTCTACGATACTGCGTTTTTAGTTTTTCTGTATCTTCAAAAATTGTGGATGCCACAAAGATTTTCGTCCTGTGTGAAGGCGGAAGGGGGCGGGGCGAAATTTTGAAATACACTTGTAACAGTGTGATATCACATGAGTCTTGGAAAAAAAAATTTCACAAAGTTGCTCTAGCTTCTATAGTCTCTGAGAACGAGGCGCTCATCAAGACGGACAGACGGACAGACGGACAGACGGACAGACAGACAGACAGACAGAGACTCGGCCAGTTGGGATGCTTTCGATCAAGAATATATATACTTTATGGGGTCGGAAAATTTTCCTTCTCTGTGTTACACACACTCGACTTTTTACCACAAATACAGTATACCCCCTTAACTCTTTTTGAGTACGGGTATAAAAAACATTTTTTTAACTCAACCTAGTGTCATTTTTTTCAAAAATGTTACTGTTTTGTTTTCCTTGCAGTGTTGTCGTTGTTGTTTTTGATTTATCGTGGTTTTAACCAAAATCTATGCATGAAGCCTAGTACTCAAATCCAAAAACTGTTTGCTGGCAAACAAATGTCATACATTCCGCTAGCGGCCAGTAATGTGATTAGAGGTGTGCACTGCATTCCGTACAGGCTACAACTGCTGACATGACAGTTGCTTGGTTTTATTAAAAGTTTATGAAATGCACTTCTTCGTGTCTGACTATCAGCAGCACCAGATGGCGACGCCTTCCGTGCCGACCACCGTGAAGACAACATTTTTTGAAAACAATATTTGTTTTATATTCACAAAATTAATAAAAACAATAAATTATAATATCAATAAAATTGGCCTTCATATAATTAATTATAATTATAATATCAATATAATATCCATAAAATTGGCCTTCATAATTATCTAATTATTCTATTTGTCTTCATTATTTAAATATTTCATTTGGTTTTTTTATCTTATATTGCAAGTTTTCTTCGAGTTTTCTGGCAAATTACAGCGTCAGAATATTATCAAAAACAAAAACACATAAGAGCCGTAGAAAATGAAAAACTTTCATTTGCTCTGCTCTCATCTCGCTCTCAGTTTTCTGCTACCGCTCCGGCTATGCAGAGCACATCATTTCATTTTCTGCTCTTGCTGTTGCTGTAGAATATCACGCGAAAAAACTACAAGCAGAGCAGAGCGAGTACTTTTTCGTTTTTCGGCTACGGCTCTGTTCAAAGTGAGAGCAGGAGCGAGAGAAAAATGAAATACTACGGAGTGGTATTTGTTTTGATATCTGTTCTGATATGATATCTTTAGAGCCAGGGGAGCATTTCGTTTTTTGACGGTGAAGGTAATGCGGCCAGGGATGGTATTGGCCGGACGGAATTTGGAGCGGACGGAGATGGCGTAGGGAGGACACCCACTCGAGGTTCAGGGTAATGGGAGCGATTAGTAAACATATGACAAATTGTATATACCGGACAGAAGGAGAGGTCAAGCATAGTATTGAAATATTTATCTGGAACCATAATTTAGAAGAAGGAAATGTTACGTTTGACTTTAAAATTCAATTTAGTAACTACCAGACCAGATCAATATCAGATCAATATTAAGTTTAGAATAGATAAAGTCTCTAACTAGAACTTCCGTGGCCGATGCCATGAGTCGAGAGACGAAAATTGATTTTAGTGGCGCGACAGCAGTTAGAGTAGCTGAAGGGGTGATATGAATATTAGGAAGGAACGGCAAAGGAGATTCAATCCGAGGAGCTTAATCAGAAAAAAGAGCCATAGACTTCCGTAGACTTCCTGTCTGACATCGCAGTCAGACCGGAGACAGCGCAGTCCCAGGAACTGCAAGATAGACATTTAAATTACTAGTGGGCAGACAGTTATTACCCTTCTTTCTTTTCGGCGACTCAGTTACAATTTTAAATTTAAATTGAGACTCCATAGAGATAAACTTATCATGAAGGGTACGAAACCCAGTGTTGACGGCTACGAATTCATTATGAGATTGTCTTCAATCGGTCTGCAGTCCCAACAAGTCCAGTTGAGCCCACAACGAGACTTTATCAAATCGACTACGCGTCCACCAGTAGGACCGAAGTTAGCGCACGTAGTATGTGCCATGTTGTCACATAGCCAGCAGTATGTGAATACTTGCCGTTGAGCCTGCAGTCACCGGCACCTTTTAGCACAGCATGTACTCATAATAAACGAGAAGGAACGTGAGTCGCTTCTAGTCGCGACTCTCCTTTTATACCCGTACTCAGTCAGTATATAAATTTGTGAGCTTATGATTGAAATTTAAAAAGAAATTTTAAAATTTTACATTTTACATTTTTTGCTACATTTGTTAACTACATCTACATGTAAAATGTAGATAATACATCTAGAACAAATATTCTACATCTACCATTTAGATTCTACATATCCTCCGCTAGGGTTGCTCGCGCCTTGCACAGGGAGAATGAGTAGCGTCAGCAACGCCAGAGGAGGTAGGGGAAGCAACTGAAAATTAATTTCTTCATTTTGGCCATAATAATGATCCGATCTGTACTAGATTCGGCAATCTGGTAGATAGTGTCATTCCTTACGATACTGTTTTATCGTATCTTCAAAATTGTGGATGCCACAGATTTTCGCCCTTTGTGAAGGCGGAAGGGGGCAAGGCGAAATTTTGAAATACACTTGTAACAGTGTGATATTACATGAGTCTCAAAACAAAATTTGGTTGCTCTAGCTTTTATAGTCTCTGAGAACGAGGCGTCAAACAAGACGGACAGACGGACAGACGAACGGACGGACGTACAGACAGACAGACATGGCTCTATCGACTCGGCTATTGATGCTGATCAAGAATATTTACACTTTGTGGGGTCGGAAAATGTTCCTTCTCTGCGTTACACACATCCACTTTTACCACAAATACCTTAACTCTTTGTGTACGGGTATAAAAATACGATGATTATGAACATTCTATTTTTCGGTCCTGGTTGACCATTCTAGGGAAATGCCCATATATAGATTTTAATCATACATATACAAATTTTATAGAAACCGGTACGCGTTGGAAAGACTACATATTGGTGACTCTGTTGCTAAGCGCTATTATTGGTTGTTGGTATGCTTACCAGCAAAATAAAAATGCCAAGCGTCACCTACGTCGTATGGCACAGGATATGGAAGGATTGCAGAAAGCCGAACAAAGTCTACAGGAGATGCAGAAGGTTTGTTTGTTTGATAAAAAGTATGTTAAATAACTTGTTCCATATTGCAGGAGCTAGAGCGGGCTAGAATGGAACAAGAAAATGTGGCAACGGAAAAAATGGATCTAGAACGGCGTCTGAAAGAGGCACCCTCTCTTAGCTCATCAAATTCAGACTTAGAAGTGTTGCAGCTAAAAAAAGAAGTTGAAATGTTGCGAAATGAATTGTCGCGGGCCGAGTTTGAGTTGGTTGATAATTGCTGGGCCCCACCTCCGCAGCTTCAATCATGGTTGCAATACACTTATGAACTAGAAAGTAAAAATCATCAAAAGAAGCGTGCATCTGCAGAGAAGCAGCTTCAGTCAGCCAGAGAGGCATGTGAAAAATTGCGTAAGAAGCGTTCGAGTTTGGTAGGAGCATTTGTGTCTACCCACGGAAAAAGTATTGATGACGTGGATCGTTCAATTGTTGAGGCACGCAATGCCCTAGGAGAAGTAACAAACGAACTACAAGAGCGCCTGCATCGCTGGAAACAAATTGAAACGTGCCTTGGAATAAACATCGTTAATAACAATGGGTTGTCATTTTTGGAAAATGTGCTGTATGGTCGCAATGGTGGCTTACAAGGTTCGATTGGAGTAAGTGGTGCAAAAGGATCAAGAAGTAAGTATATATTTTTTTTAAATTTAATTTGGTATTAATACGATATTTGCCATTATTACTTTTTTTGTCTGTTTAAACAGCACGAATTACTAGCAGTACTGATGAACTAGATGACGAGTCTGTGCAAGGTAAGCTGAACTTTGACAACTTTTCACTGCTCGCAACGGAATAAACCAGCTGCGTCCGATTGCCACAGGCAAAACAACAGCTCATCAATAAAATAAAAACAAATTGACAACTTACAGACAGTAAGAAACAGAGCTGGATTGCCCTTTATTTTTTGAGTCTCAATGAAATTTAAAAAAATAAGAGGTTCTATGTTTATGCATTAACGATTATGTATAAAATTGTAATATAAATTTGTATCCTATCATTGATGTAGCTAAAATTGCATCTATTATGTTATCTACAATTATTTTTCAAACACAAGCACAAAAGACGTGATATACTTTGAAATGTTATGCACGTGTTGAACGTACTTATAAATAATTTACATTATTTGAAATTTGTCACATAAATTAAACGCTAATCTTTTTTAATGGCTTGCCGCTATCTGCTGTACTTTCTATAACTTTGTAGAGAATAAAACTTGAAATAGAATAGTTCATTTTCTATACTACAAATTATCAAACTATGTGAAATATTGTACAATTTTTTTCTGACATTAAACGTACAGAGCTGAACCCGAAAATTGGACGCAGATCCAGCGAATTTTGTTTTGTCACTCCTCCGGAGTGATAATAAATCACAGATAGTTCAAATTTCAATACGATTTATTTAAATGGAATCGAAATCAGTTAACAGCCATATTTTATTGATTTTCACCGCAAAAGCCAATCGAACGGTGAACTAAATTTTTTTGAATTGGAATAGAAGGTCGAAGATTCGAGTTATCGGAATTTGAAAACGAGTTCAAAAATTCTGTCGGGTAGTTGCTCACTTCATCCTCGTCAGTCACGCTGTCAATGGATTTGTACGAATGCATTTCTCCAGCAATTTGACTTTTAATAATTGAATTCAAGTTATTGTTGAATTTCGTCCTTATTACAGTACTGGGCAAAATCTAACTTTTTTTCCTCAAGTATTCAAACTGACTTTTACAATTTTTAAAAAAATATTGTTTTTTTTCAATGGCAGACCTTTTTTTAAGAATTTTTGTAGTCTGTAATTTTTGTTAAGCTTTTAAGTATCTTACTTCTGGTTGTAAGGAACTTTTCTATTCTGAAAAGATAATTAAAACAGCTAGAAGTTAAACACTATGTGATTTCAGCTTACCGTTTGGGAAATATAAAGCATTCAAATGCAAAAATGATGATTTTTGTGCAGTATTTTTAACGAAATTTTTACTTTAAAAACTCATGAAAAGTCGGAAAGAAAGTATATCCTGTGTTCTATATTTTTTTGTGTATAGGTGCATTAATTAGGCCTCTTCGACCTCTTGCCTTCCAACAATGTGCCAGCAATTCAAGAGAATGCAACAGCCAATGCAATTTGAGATCTTGACCGAATTGTTGCCAAAATCAACGAAATGACGAATGTCTTGCCTGTCCCAACGAGAGCATCGAGAAAGTAAATGTTTTCGTTACATAGAGAAGCGAATGCAATGGCTGTGGTGGATGAGCAATTTCACCTTGTCACCAGCGCATTATATTCCACATGCCATATCCCATCCGGATGCCCTTCGATCCTTTTGGGACTCATTGTAGACATATCTGAAATTTCATTTATGAAAGGTGAGCCCAAGTATTGTAACCTTTTTTTACTGAGGGCTGGACAGGAGCAGAATAGGTGTTCCACTTCTCATTGTCCTCATCTCTGCAACTACGACAGAAGTCATTGTAGGAGGCACCCATCCTGTTTGCATGGGTACCTATTAGCCAGTGTCGTGTGGAACGTATGACTGAGCTGCACCTTTTCCTACTGGGTTTGCAGAGCTCAGTGGTGCGCTTCTTTGTGATATTAGGCCATGTTTGCATAGTTATACGACATGAGGCACTGTTAGCCATAAATTGTCTATTAGTAGCTTAAAGTGCTCTTTTATTATGAGCTTAAAAGTGGCCATTGGCATACGAATGTCATCCTTATCTTGAAGAAGGGGGGCTGTAGTATCGGATCTGGCCAACTCGTCTGCTATGCCTTCAATGTCCTGGTGGCCCGGGACCCATATTAGACTAATAACATACTGATAAACCATCTCATGGAGAGATTTGCGACAGTTTGCCACTGTGGTCGAGTTCGCTTTCATCGCATTCAGCGATTTGGCTGTCACTGTAGATGTTTAAGTGAGTTGCCTTAGTGGCAACTCATGAAGGCAGCTCAAAGCTTCCCTGATTGCTTTGACTTCCACTTGGAAGACACTGCAGTGATCTGGGAGCCTGTAAGAGTGTCTTATGTTTAGCTGTTCGGAGTAGATTCCTTCCGACCTTATAGTCCAGCTTCGAGCCGAAAAGGGGTATCTGTATTCCTTCGGAACGCAGTAGTCCGTTTTTGTGGGGACGATACTGTTTCCATTTAAGATGGATGAGTGACCGATGTGCTGTGACGCCCATTGGTCAGAGTCTCTAAGACGAATTGCTCCCATTTCTGCCTGATCTTTACCTGCTAGGTCAAGGCTCTGAAGGCATAGCATTTAGCGCATCATTTGGTGTGGTGCGGAGAGCTCCACTGATGCATAGGGCGCCAGTTCGTTGTATCTTTCCCAGTTGTTTGGCGATCGTTATTTTTGAAAGTGCTGACCACCATACTGTAACTCCGTAGAGTAGTATTAGTCTAGCTATTGCTAGATATATCCATGGGATACTTAAGTTCATGCTCCTTTTCAGGACAATGACCTTTTTTCGAGGTTCCAGTTGAGCTTCTTGTCAATAACTGTTGTTGTACCTGTGGAATGATAACTGTATTATCCGGCTTGAAAGACGCTGGGTTAGCTGTCTGTCACTCTTCCTTTGATTGCGTCCATTCCGTTGCGCACTTGCGCGTTTATTTCATATTTCTTTTAAAATTTTCAACTTAAACTATTTTTTTCTGTTCCGCGTTTTCTTCTTTTTTCTCAAGTGATCATACACACTCATCGATATTCAGTTATCGTCATATACTAGCGGTTAAAAAATATTCATTATATAAAGTAAAATATCGATTGTGAGACTAAACTAAAATAATAACTTTTTCAACAATAACCAACCCGAAGTAACTGGCACTGTCGCTGAAGGAAAGCCAGCAT
Source organism: Drosophila subsilvestris (assembly GCA_035043285.1). Taxonomy (NCBI): domain Eukaryota; kingdom Metazoa; phylum Arthropoda; class Insecta; order Diptera; family Drosophilidae; genus Drosophila; species Drosophila subsilvestris. Next base: position 160,218 of record JAWNNB010000389.1, read on the forward strand.
CCGTTTGGGATTGGGTGGTTATAAAAGTCCCGCGAGCTTTGCGCACACAGAATCTTGTTGGCTGCTATGTTCCATAGAAAGGGAGACAGAACACAACCTTGCGAGGTGCCTATCGATGATGTCACCGTCCTGGCCTCTTGTACGACGTTGCTAAAAGCTCCCTCGATAAAAGCTGTTAAAGAGTATTCGTTGACGGGATTTCTCCACCGCCGAGATTACTTCATGGAGTGCCGTTTCATTAAATTTTCTGTTACTGCTCAGATAATGTTCCGTTTTGTGAGGATGTGTTCCATCGATATTGCCGGGTCTTCACTGGGGAGATCTTACGGGTCAATTGTACACCCTGGAAAACGGGTATCAAGTAGGATAGGTAGAGTTAGTCGACGTAGCATCCATTCTCTAGATGTTGAGAGGATCTACGCAGCCTTACGGCTTCAGAAGTCTCCTCGCTGTCCTAAAACAATTTTTGTCAATATGCCATTTTTGCTTTCCTAGTTTCCTTCATGTATACGGCTAGACTGCTGTTGTAGTCTGCCCAGTGCTCCTCCAAATTTCTGCATTTGGCTCTGTTGAAAAGAGTCGTGCAGATTTTGTGTAGGATGTGTATTTGTTTTGATCATCAAGGCAGTTTTTTTTTTCCCCCTAGTTTGCTTGTCTGGACGTTGATAGGCAATGACTGCACCATCAAGTGGCCCATGCGACACCAAGCCGAAGACTGTTACGCGCGGAACCCAGGCTAGAATCGCAGCCCCTCCTCCCGCCCAACCGACCGGGGGCGCTGCCGCATGACGCGCGACGCGTGTTACCGAACCGATTGCGAACATGCAGGAAAGATAGAGGTTAGGCTAATATTCGAGGAAAATTAGAGCTAAACACAACTCAAGAGCTAAACATGCAAAGATAGCTAAGAATTATCACAAATTACGGGAAAGGTATGTTAATATTAGTGATTTAAGAAGAGAAAGGGAATTAGTGGTGGATATTATAAGGTAGAGAAAATTATAGTCCGAGCATTAGACCCTAAACGGTTCATGCAAGGAATAATTTGATCTACAAAGTGGAAGGAACAAAGGGGTAAAGTTTCTAGTAGATCTAATAGGAATCGTAAAGTTTATGCGACTCAACAAGTCAGGGCTATCTACGTCACACCAAGCATTTTTCTACGACAAACTAAGGTTGGAAGGTTTATTAAAAGCAGTCTACGAGGGTAAGATGGCAGTCTCACACCTGCATCCCAGTTGAGGCCACGCAGAGAAAAAAGTAAATAGTTTTTCTGGATTGATTCTATACGGTCCTGGTGTACTTTGTACTGGGGGCACCATACACAAGAGCCGTACTCTAAAATCGGACGAACAAGCGAAGTATAGAGAGTCTTCGTTATGTAGGGATCGTCAAACTCCTTTGACCACCTTTTTATAAAACCAAGCACGCCCATGGCCTTATTTACCATGGTGGAAATGTGTTCAGAAAACTTGAACTTGGGGTCTAGTTTAACACCAAGATCATCAACCAATGTAATTCTCTCAAGAGAACCACCGCAAAGGGTGTAAGGAGCCAACATGGGGCTGGACCGATGAAATGTCATAACTTTGCATTTCGAGGCATTTAGGTGTAACATATTTGCACAACACCATGACTGAAAGTTATTGAGATCGGATTGCAAGAGAAGAAGAGGTAAACTCTAATAAATTTGTGGTTGTTGATCGTCGCTTTATAAATCCGTGCTGAGATGGAGATATAAGTGATTTGCAGAGATGTTGCAAGTGCAGAGTTAAAATTTTTTCAAACATTTTAGGAATAGCGGATAACTTGGATATACCTTTATAATTATTAGCATCATACTTGCTACCTTTCTTATGGAGAGGAATAATAGAAGATTCCTTCCAAATTCCTCTTTGGTAAACCAAGGAGGCTTCCCAGATCTAACCGGACAAGAAAGTGGGACACAAGAATCAAAAAGTGTGTCGAGTACATTGTAAAATATGTTTGTGCCTTTCATAACGTCAGTGCACAAGTACAGAGCAGACCAATCAAAATCCCTAATGAGGTTATTAAGCTTCGTAAACTCGGCTTTACGAAAGCAACGGACACGTTCAGACCGCCTACCCGTTCGATCCAATACAGTAGGCCCAATATCGACCGAAACTTCGAATGTAGGATGGTAGGAGTCTTCAGGTATAGTGAGCGGAAGGGCTCGGGTTAGCAACGCTATGGTCGGATCTGAGACAAAGCACAGATCAAGCAATCGACCCAATGAATTTTTCACATGGTTGACTTGAGACAGGGATAGGTCCAACAAGCCGTCGATAAAGTCATGTCGTGACATGGGCACAAGGTTATTAGACTCGTTAACCGAAGACCAAACAATACCTGGCAAATTGAAATCGCCAAGAACTATCATATGGTCTTTATCTGATAGCGAGGAAAAAACAGTTTTTAAAGCGGACAAGTGATGCTGGTATATTAAGATATCCGAGGAAGGTGGAATATACGAGCAAGTAATGAAAATGGTAAAGCCTAGGAGAAACAGTTTTACGCACAGGAATTCCAGGTCTTGTTGATCCTGGACTATGAAATGTTCCGACGTAAAGATTGAGTCCACTGCAATGAGGACCCCTCCACCACGTCGAGACGAACGGTCATTTCTAAAGATTGTGTACCGACCTGCCAACACTTCGGAACTAAGGATGTCCGGCTTTAGCCAGGTCTCGGTAAACACAATAACGTGGGACGAGAATGCGAGACTCTCAAGAAAAAGAGTGCTGAGCTTACTACGCAAGCCTCTAGCATTCTGGTAGGTAACTAAAAGAGAGGAAGTTAGTTTTTTGGATGGGTAGAAGTAGAAGTAGAGCGGGAAGATGAGGGTGGAGATAGAGATGGCGCACTGGTCTAAACACTTGGAAGAGTTTTGGGGGGCCTATTCTTCTTCTTAGCCTTGTATTCTTTCACCACCAAATGCTCCGGCCAAAATTTGGCAGAGCAAATGGTGGTGAAATGAGTCGAGGAGACGCTTATTTTGAAGGAAGCTATCTCCCTGGCATAAGAGAAATTAAACTTCTCCACCTTTAAGCCATCGGCTTTTATTTTGCTATGAATAAAAGCAGTTACACCGTTAGATGTAAGGTCAGGGGCAAGCCGTGATACCGATTTCCGCTTTGGTGGGACTCCCACCAGCGGTTTTGAAACCACAGGTCTGGGACCTGTGATGGCAATATCCGGTAGTCCGGGAGGTCTATTAGCTGGTGGGGGCAAGACTGATGGGATAGTTATGGAGTTGGGTTCGGACTCGACAGACACGGACGCTACAGACATATATAGCTGCATACTCTCCGAAGTGATGCATTCGGGTCCCGAATCTGCTTCACCAGCAGCGATCGTTGCCCTTGGAGTGACAAACGTGATCAACTGCTGCACTGACGGAGTGGTCGGAGTTAGTTTAGTTGAGGGGCATGCTGCCGTGAATGCCTTGTTGCATGCTTTCGTGAATCTCTCCACTAGACGATTTACATCGTCTTGAGTGTTCGAGCATATTGGTGCTCTATTTATGTACCATATTTATCCCAGTTGGCTTTCCTGGACTATCTCTAGGACCATCCAACTCTTGACTATGTGTGACAGTTTGTGAGACACTAAAGTGAGGTCAATAACCTCCTGTCGGTTTTTATAACAAATGTGGGGTCGTTAGGATGAAGCTAAAAAGTGACTTACCCCTTACATTTGTATCCGAGCTCCCCCATTGGGTGTGGTGAGCGTTCGCATCGCAGCGTATTATAAGGCATGTGTCCGACCTCTCGCTACCGAGCGAACGAGGAGGATCGATTTCTTCGTAAGCCATGTAGGACGACACCAGTCTTAAGTGTGTCCCCTGTGGAGATTTATCTGCAGAAGCCTCAGAGGCTTCGTTAGAAATGTTCTCCACCACTGTTATGTCGGCGTCGGAGTCTTCGAAAATATCGTCACGACATAACGCCCTTTTCGTCCGCCTCCAGCTCTTCATCTGTTGACTCGATTTCCGAGGCAGCGTCCTGCTCGACTGGGTTGTCGACAGGACGTGCCTCGGCCGATGCATCCGACTTGTAGACCTTCATGATCACCGAGCTGAGCCCAAAGTTGTGCTCTCCTTTGGCTGCCTCGATTGGGACCAGCGACTCTTTGTTGAGTACGGCTACAGCCTGGTTTATACATACTTGTGACGCCTCGACTTTAACTACTTTCCAATCTGTGGTCGGTAGGTTTCTGTTGCATCTCTGCAACATTTTAGGGTTTCGTTGGGGCTCCTTAAAGGTAACCCGCAGCCCTCGGCCGGCTAAGCACCCAGCTCCAGTCTACGGCAACGAGCTCGCCCCAGCGTAGACCTCTCCGATTTACCGCAGCTTTGTATAGCTTCACGGAGCGCTTATCATCGCAGGCTTAATTTTTATTTTCCCCTGGAACCATCCCGTGTCTTTGCAGACTGGAGATGGCCCGAGGTCCTTGTCGAGAAGGACGAAGCTAAGGTTGGCCAGTGTTGCTTCCACCCACATCCCTTGGTTTCTGGGTATTTTACTTTCCGCGTTGTCAAGGACGCCTATTAGTTGCATCTCCTTGGTAAGAAAAGAAGAAAACGTTATACCGTTTTAAACCGGGTCTCCAGCCAAGCTGACTAATGGCACGGGTCTAATGGCACGGGTCGAATGACACCTTAGTCCGGCCCGGTGTGAGGTGAGTGTTAGGGGTAAGGATGTAAGTAGGTAGTATGTAGGGATGGGGAGTGTGTGAGCTACTTAATGAGAGGCGGAACACAAGCGTATCGTCAGGGTTTCTGCTTCGCGAACACCCGCTGGGTGTCCGGGGCTGCTTATTTCGGTACTCTCCCTCAGAACCAATTTAGTTGATTTTCTTTTGGATGCCCGCTTATTCACAGTAGACCTACCTACAGAGGTAGGCCGCTCGCTATCCGCAACCTGCGAACCGTCCGGTGGCCTCAGCTAGGCCGCCTCTGAGCCACCTCAAAGCTCAATAAGTTCATGAGATGGAAATATATAAAAAACGTGATGCATTTATTTCAATTCCAAAGTTGAAGAAACATTTAAAATGGTAGCAACTTTGAGTCGATATATCATCCATTCTATGACCTCGAATTCAAAATCCTTAAAAAAGTGATACACTTTTCTTGTCAACCTATTAATTTGTTTCTGTACTGCAGATTTTGAGTAAAAATTTGAAAGAGGCGCAAAACGTTTGGCCAACGTTTAGCGCAGCCGTTTCTCAATAGTTTTTATTTAACAATACTTTAAACGACGCCTAATTAATGCACCTACAGTAGCGGACATTGAAATGTTGAACCTCATTTAAGCTAACTTTAAAACGATGGCGCGAGTTAAAAACGTTTGTTTTGGCAGTACTAGCACCCAAATTAGTATGAGTCCTCCTCAAAACACAATTTTCTAACGGATTTCGAAAAATTATGTTCGGCAAAACGACCACCCGTAGCAGGAAGTAAGAGGAAGACCACCCAAAGGACCTTAAAAGTAGGTTGGTATTTGTAAACTCTTGGGCGACGAAGATCGGTTCAAATAGGCATAAGATATTAGAAGGGAGCTTATTTAGTCGGTAGGTATCCATATTAGCAATAAAACTAAACGGCGACGTCTTCAGAAGACCGGAGTTTAGGGTCGTGATTACCACTTTTGGCACTAAAAAATCCAGAAAAAGCTCAAATTTGTCGAAATCAATTAACTGGGACTGTAAATGATTGGAGAAACGTAATGTTTGCAATAATAGCAAGATAAACCAGTTGGGTTTTGATAGTAATGAGCATTACTTTCCGCATACTGATGCCCTCATCTTCTAGGGCGATTGTGCCCCTTGCCACAGTGCAGCATTGGTCAAGAATATTTTTTATACCCGTACTCAAAAGAGTTAAGGGGTATACTGTATTTGTGGTAAAAGTGGATGTGTGTAACGCAGAGAAGGAAAATTTTCCGACCCCATAAAGTATATATATTCTTGATCAGTATCAATAGTCGAGTCGACAGAGCCATGTCTGTCTGTCCGTCCGTCTGTCTGTCTGTCTGTCTTGATGAGCGCCTAGATCTCAGAGACTATAAGAGTTAGAGCAACCAAATTTCGTTTCGAGACACACTGCTATATGTGTATTTCAAAATTTCGCCCCGCCCCTTCCGCCCTCACAAAGGACGAAAATCTGTGACATCCACAATTTTGAAGATACGATAAAACTAAAAACGCAGTATCGTAAAGAATGACCATATCTACCAGATTGCCAAATCTATTACAGATCGGATCATTATTATAGCCAGAATGAAGAAATTAATTTTCAGTTGCTTCCCCACCTCCTCTGGCGCTGCTGACGCTACTCATTCTCTTTCTCGCTCGCACACACTCTGCCCTGTGCAATGCGCGAGCGCCCTCTCGCGGAAGAGATGTAGAATCTAAATGGTAGATGTAGAATATTTTTTCTAGATGTATAATCTACATTTAAGATGTAGATGTAGTTAACAGATGTAGCAAAAAAATGTAAAATGTAAAATATTAAAAATTTTTTTTTTAATTTCAATTATAATCTCATAAATTTATATACTGACTGAGTACGGGTGTAAAAGTAGAGTCGCGACTAGAAGCGACTCCTGTTCCTTCTCGTTTTAGCTTTGAATTTTGCTATGAATTATTCCAAAAGTTTGATTTTTAAAACGATGAGTTTTTTTGGTAAAATAATATTTAGCAATGGTGGGAACTTGGACATTGGCCTGGCCGGGAAATGGTCCTGATCTCAGTCCAAAAATCTTAAGCACATCATCAACGTTTTTATATGAAAGCAGACACCCAAAACTTTATCTGAACTGAAAAAAAATTAAAAAGGGGTAGTTCAACAATATAAAAATCGACATATTTTGAAATTTAGCTTACACCAATCTTTCGCGTAAAAAACTAGTTAAAAAACACACAGGATTTAAAAAAAATTTATATAATCTTCAATAACACTATCCGACACGATTTTTCCTTAAGGAACAAAACCTACTTTTTCTTAAAGATTTGGGGCTTAGAAATGCTTTGATGAGGTTTGTTGTGAGCTGTCGGGATTTTCCGACCGATTGAATAAATTCCACAAATGAGTTAGAATGCGAAATCGTTAAACTTAAAACTTGGCTTTATTCTTCGACAAATTATGCAGCGACAAATTCAAGCCGAGTTTTCGTGGCGAAGGGTTATTGAACATATATATTATTTGGCAAGGGTCGTTACTCCGCTCCGCTCTCAAGAGATCTCTGGCCGCTCAACGCTATGCACTCGGGCCTTGCTCGGACCGCAAAGCATAATCTAAGATTAGTGAGCGAGCGTACATTATATTTAAGATCGAGCGTGCATTATATTCAAGAGCGACAGCTAGCGCACAGAGCTTGTTGCCAGCGGCTGCTCCGAACATTCTCCCCCTTCGGAATATCAGGGATTTCCGCATCAGCATCAACGGGAAGGACGCAGAGTTTGGTAACAGCTCGTCGAGTAGTACCAGTCGCCGTACAAAGAACGGCAACTCTGATTACGCCGTCAGCTCCAGGGATGACGTCGACTATTCGGGCAGCCACTTCAATGGTGGCAGCCCTTCGTCCTTGATGCAAAAAATATCATTAACCTTGACGGACGGCTCCACGGAACGCCATTTCGAGCGCTTTTGCAGCAGAGTTAAGTACTCCTCGCTCCATCTTCTCCAAAACATCTTCTGAATTCGTGTGACGTGTTGCCAACGATCAAGCCGACTGTAGCTCAACGACGATAGGTCCGGCTCCAGAAACGATGCAAGGGGCCGACCAATGAGAAAGTGGCCCGGGGTGAGAACGCCAAGATCATCTGTATTTTCTGAAAGGGGAACAAAAGGACGAGAATTGATTATTGTCTGTATTTGGCGTACCAAGGTCCGAAGCTCTTCAAAATCAAGGATGCCCGTTCCGACTGAAGTATACAGTCATTTAGTCATTTTGCCTCTTTTTGCCGTAAAACGTTTGAGAGCGGCCAAGAACGAAGCTGTCGTCAGATCCTTCACCAGCTCCAGCCATACTGCCTTGGTGGCGAAGCAAATAAACACAGAAATGTAACACTTCTGGGGGGCCTTGTTGCGTACATCGGTCTTGTAGTAGAAGGGTCCACAGTAGTCAATCCCGGTCACCGTGAAAGCCGGTGACTTCTCCACTCGATCCTTTGGCAAATCTGCTATTTTGTGTTTCACGAAACGAGGCCGATATTTGCTGCAGACAATACATTTCCGTAATGCGCGAGAAACTGTCTTTATTCCACCTATCGGCCAATACTGCAACCGAATCAAGCCGAGCAGCGACTGCGGGCCTGCATGGTGATGCTTTCGGTGAAAATGCTCAACGACGGCAAATGTCCACGGATGATCCTTTGCAAAATAATTCGATGGCGAGCATCATAATCAAGCGTTGAGTGCTGAAGTCGTCCACCTATGCGAATTAATCCAACCGAGTCCAGAACAGGAGACAGCGACGCAATGCTGCTTAAAGAATCGATTTTTCTTCCATTCGTCAAAGCCTTGTACTCTGAAGACAACGAAGCTCTTTGAGCAATGCGAAGGAGCATGTGGGTTCCCCCACGAATATCCTCGAGTGTAAGCTTTGGTGACCTAATCCTTTTGACGAATTTAAAGACATAGTGAAAAATGCGTTGCATCGTGCCAAACGAGTTGATATACTTGAACGTACGCGAAATATCCACTCGAAGCCCTCTGACGAACTTCAGGAAGGTCTCTCTCTGGCAAACAAGATCTAGGCCAACTATCTTCCTCCTTTTGTAGAAATTTCGGTCCCTTCATCCATAGAGACGACTGCAACAGTTCCTGCGGTGAGGCTCCCTTGGAAATTATGTCAGCCGGATTCAACGCGGTCGGGACATAATGCCATTCCTTTCCATGTGTCAGCTGCTGTTTGGCAGCGACCCTGTTGGCAACGAACACGTTGAATTTTGCACATTCTTCCTTCAGCCACGACAGCACAGAGGAGTCTGACCAACAATAGACTTTGCAATTGAGTGCTTCTATCTTCAAGACCTCGCTAACCAAGTGCGCAAGAAGCGCGGCACCACAAAGCTCTACTTGTGAATGCCGATCGCGTTTAGTGGTGCAAGCCGAGATTTCGAACAAAGTAGATGCTTCACAACTCCAAGTGAGGTAACAGTTCGCGTATAAATACTCGTTCCAAACGCAGCGAGACTGGCATCACAAAAGGCGTGCACCTCGAACATGGCTCCAACTTGAAGAACGTAGCGAGGAAACTCAACGCGATCAACATCGGCAACATCCTGGCAGAATTGGGTCCACTCACTCTCCAACGCCTGCGGAAAGCTCTCGTCCCAGTCCAACTTGTTTCTCCACATCTTCTGAAGAATTATCTTCGCCCTTGTCAACGTTGGTCCGATTAAACCGAGGCGGTCGTAACACCGTGCGATCACTGATAGCACAGTTTGCTTTGTGTGTCGGCCAAGACTGATGTTGGGTGCAAAAGTGAATAAAAACTTGTCCCTGCGTGGATCCCATACGAGCCCAAGAGTCTTTGTAATGTCGCTCCCGTCGTCAAACTTTAGAAGGGTTTCCTTGTCGGCCTCTGGGACATCCTGAAGCACCTCTCCAGAGCTCGAGCACCACTTTCGCAAACGAAAATTACCACGACCAAGGAGTTGTGTGGTCTGATGCATGACATTTCGCACTTCTTCAACGGAATCGCCTCCTGATATCATGTCATCAACATAGAAGTCCTGCAAAACGACTTTTGAGCACATGGCGAGTTGTTGCATTGCGCAAATGGCCAAAAATGAAGCAGGCTTGGCGCCATACGTGACCGTGTCCAGCTTAAAGACTTGGATATTATCTTTGGGTGAGTCACGCCACAATATACACTCTAACAGTGAATCTGGCTCTGTCACGCGAACACATCGGTACATCTTACAAATGTCTCCGGTAATTCCAATAGGAAATGTGCGAAACCGCACTAGAGTGGTGAAGAGCTTCGCCTGAATTGTGAGCCCTGCCATTAGGAGCTCATTCAACGAGAATCCAGACGACGTCACTGCGGAGCAAACAAACACGACCCTTAACTTTGTGGACGAACTCTCCTCTTTCAGAACGCAATGGTGCGGCTAGAAGTATTTACACTCATGCACTTGCAAGCTAGGCACAGACGACATAGGCTTGAGGTCTAAGTATTCCTTAATGAATGCGGCGTATTGCTCCTTAACCTTAGGACTTCGACTAAACTTGCGCTCAAGATTCTCAAATCGACTGTTTGCTTGCAAAAACGCCTAACAGACCTACTTCACGCTTCATCGGCAGATGAACGGAGTATTCCCCCGTAGGCAACCTACTCTAGTGCTGCTTGAAGTGCTCTTCACAATGAAGCTCTTCTGCGGACATCCGTGAGATTGGCTCGTAGACATGTTCTACTTCCCAGAACTCACGAACCAACTCATCTAACTGGACAACAGGGGTAGGCGCAGGCATTGCTCTTTTCGATGCAACGAATGATGACGACTGGGGCAGTCGATTGCAGCCTCCCGAGAACACCCATCCAAGGAGGGTTTTTTGAAGCAATGGCAATCCCGAAGCTAAATGGATTTGGCCAACGCACAGCAATTCAAAAAATAGATCTGCTCCGATGGACAAATCAATTCGCTGTGGTACGAAAAACGATGGATCAGCAAGCTGTATATTCGACGGTACGCTCGAAGATTTAATGTTGAAAGACTGGTTAGGCTGCTGGTCTGTTATACGCAGAGCTACAACGGCCCTCATGGTTGTTGCGTACTCCGAAATGCGAGATTTTAGGACGAGATCGACTGAATAGCCTTCTGTTGAAAAGCTGACGTCTCCAATGCCTGAGACTGCAGCCACATCGAGACGAGATATGAGAGGACTGGGGTGCGCTGGGCGAAACTACAACCATCGAGCTAGGTTGGGCAATGCTGGGGATAACAACGGCAGATTGATCCATAGACCGCGTAGATACGGGTGATAGCATATAATGAAGCATATAGTGGTGCTTTGATTGGCAGCTTCGGCAGGGACCTGATCGGCAATCTCGCATCTGATCTCCTTAATGCAAGCAATTAATGCACAGTGCCATTCGTTTGGCCTCTTTATGCCGCGCTCTTGGAGACATCTTCTCAAAGCGCTTGCATTGCGAAATCAAATGGTCTTGGGCACGGCATAGCTCACAAAAACCTATGCCCGCCGATGCAACGAATGACTTTTTAGGGTACGTACTCACGGTCTTTGCTGTCTTGCTAACCTGACCAGAATTCCCATGCAGGGCGTTTTCATCGTTTTCCAGGGTACGACATCTTTTGTCCAGAAAGGCAGACAATTTTTCCCAAGAGGGAAGATCTTGATTTGAGGAGCCTTCTTCCCATTTGGATTGAGTCGCCCTGTCCAATTTCGGAACGACTGCGTGAATGATTACGCAATCGGCGATCTCCTCCTTTGTTGCCAGCGCTTCCAGCGGTCGAAGATGTGCGGTGACGGAGTCCGTAAACGCCCTCAGCCTACCAACCGATGAGACCGCGCGCTCCAGCCCAAATACCTCTCTGATGTGTGCCTGTAGGATGAGACGTTTATTACTAAATCGTTTTTTAAGGATAGTTGTAAGTTTTAAGGCAGTCGTATAGTTGGCCTGGTTTATCTCCAACGAACTAATGGTGTCCAACGCCGCGCCGCTCAAACTTGATCGCAAATGTTGCAACTTCTCGATACAGGTCAGTTCAGCTTCACTATCAATCACAGCCGTGAACATTGAATAGAAACTTGATCACTCGGTATAGGCTCCGCTGAACTTGGGCAGCTGCAGCTGCGGCAAGCGCGATCGATTGGCCATATACGTTATGGATTGCGTTTCGTTGGGATTCATCCGAAAAGTGGAACAATGCGTAGGCCTTAAGTGCTTGCCTATCTCACGCTGCAGAAGGGTTTTCATTTTAAGCAAGGCAGTGCCGAACTGCCCAGGCAACTCGCTAGTAATAGCTTGAAAATCCTGCTCCTCCAATCGGTCATGAGCGACATAAAAAACAGAGTTTGTTGAGCCGTCTGCGCAGTTCTAACGATGCGCGCGCAAGTGCGGTCAAAGGCAGCGAATGCAGGTAGAAAGCTGCAACTAGGAAAGCAACGGCGAACGCCCGTACGTATGTACATATGTACGTTTGTATGTACTGCAACAGCACCGAGGGCGAAAGCGAGGACCGAAAATGCAACGGAATCAAGCAGCGCACATACGATTGTGCTGTATATATGTACCCAAGAGGTTCCGATTTCGTTATTGCTGCTGTTAGCATACAATAATGTTTGTTCAATATATTAAACTGCTGACTTGCCGAGTATTTCCCACGAAACCACGATATACACGGATATCTCGGTAGAACCTCCAAATGTTGTGAGCTGCCGGGGTTTTCCGACCGCTTGAATTCCACAAATGAGTTAGAACGCGAAATCGTTAAACTTAAAACTTGGCTTTATTCTTCGACAAATTATGCAGCGACAAATTCAAGCCGTGTGTTCGTGGCGAAGGGTTATTTAACATATATATTATTTGGCAAGGGTCGTTTTATATATATATATATATTACTCCGCTCCGCTCTCAAGAGATCTCTGCCCGCTCAACGCTATGCACTCGGGCCTTGCTCGGACCGCAAAGCATAATCTAAGATAAGTGAGCGACAGCTAGCGCACAGAGCTTGTTGCCAGCGGCGGCTCTGAACAATATTTTTTTTCTATGGCAGAACTTTCTTTTGAAGAATTTTTTAAGTCTGGTATTTTTTTTAAAGCTTTTTTCAGAGGTAGCGCTTCTTTTTTTCGCATAACTTAAATATGTTACGTCTCGTTGTAATAAATTTTTCTATTCTGGAAAGATAATTTAAACAGCTAGAAGTAAAGCCCAAACACTTTGTGATTTTGGTGCAGTATTTTTTAAAACATTTTGACCTTAAAAACACAGTGATTTTGGTGCAGTATTTTTTACAAAATTTTGACTTTAAAAACACTTTGTGATTTTGGTGCAGTTTTTTTACAAAATTTTGACTATAAAAACACTTTGTGATTTTGGTGCAGTATTTTTTACAACATTCTGACTTTAAAAAGTCAGGAAAAGTGGGAAAAAAATTATATCATGTGTCTTTTAGTTTTTGTGTATAGGTGCATTATTATTGCTCATTAAAATATGGAGAAACTTTGCAGATAAAATTCGTTAACCAAATCTAAAAAATGAACAAAAAATACCTTTTGGAAGCTTTCGGGACCAACTGCCAATTGGGAACAAAGCAAACGTAAAAGGGTTTTACATTTGGTGTCTAATCGCGTTCCTTTGGTAAGAAACGTTGTTGACAGCTACTTTTTTCGTTATCTGAGGTAGGATACCTGTTCAGGTCAAATGCTTACCTTTATATTCTCACAAGTGCAGGTTCACACAAATTAGATCTTTTCGTGTCTACCTAATCATATTTCAATAGAACCAAGTAGAAATACCTGAGATATGGGATTTCATTCCTTAACCTTAACCCATACAACAAGCAGTAATTTTTAGTCTTTTCAGTAAACTCTAAGGATATAAAAACGTTTTTATTTGGTGTTATTTTGAAGTCTGGTATTTCTTTTAAAGCTTTTTGCAGAGGTAGCGCTTCTTTTTTCACATAACTTAAATATCTTAAATCTCGTTGTAATAAATTTTTCTATTCTGTATTTTTTACAACATTTTGACTTTAAAAAGTCAGGAAACGTCGAAAAAATATTATATCATGTGTCCTTTGTTTTTTTGTGTATAGGTGCATTATTATTGCTCATTAAAATATAGAGAAACTTTGCAGCTAAAATTCGTTAACCAAATCTAAAAAATGAAAATATTAGCAAAAAATATATTTTGGAAGGTTGCGGGACCAATAGGGAACAAAGCAATCAAAAAGGGTTGTACATTTGGTACCTGATCGCGTTTCTTTGGTATGAAATTCTGTTGACAGTTAATTTTTTCGTTATTTGAGGTAGGATACCTGTTCAGGTCAAATGTTTACCTCTATATTCTCACAAGTGCAGGTCCACACAAATTTTGTTGACAGTTACTTTTTTTCGTTATACCCAATCTGAGGTAGGATACCTGTTCAGGTAAAATGTTTATTTTTATATTCTCACAAGTGCAGGTCCACACAAATTAGATTTCGTCGTGTCTATCTAATCATGGTCATGTATATATAATTCAATTGCCAATTGGGAACAAAGCAATCGAAAAAGGGTTCTACATTTGGTACCTGATCGCGTTTCTTTGGTATGAAATTCTGTTGACAGTTAATTTGTTCGTTATTTGAGGTAGGATACCTGTTTATGTCAAATTTTACCTCTATATTCTCTGTAGTTCTGACTTCCCTTAGAATACGATCGTGTGTTTACCAAAACATCTTACAATTATTAAAATCAATTGTCATGGATACAAGGTGGTTACACAAAACACTGCTGCTTCCTGTGTCTATGGGATAGTAGAGCTAGAGAACATCATTACCCAAGAAAACTCTGGACGAAACGGGAAGAACTTACTTTGGAAAATTACAACATACAAAATGCAGCTCTCGTGAAGTTTAAAGACATTATTGTACCATCATTGCACATTAAGCTGGGACTAATGAACAATTTTGTTAAAGCACTGGATAATGAAGGTTAATCCCCAAATAAGAAAACTACTAAATGGATGGATTTCCAATTCATATAAGACATATTTTATATAAGAATGAGAAAGCTGCTTGGAACTCATTCCGAACGGTAGTAGCAAACTTTCTTGGAAACAGCATGTCGGATGATTATGTTAATATCGTCCAAGAGCTAATTAAGAATTATGAAAATATCGGGGCAAATATGTCACTAAAAATCCATTTCCTACACTCCCACTTGGACTTTTTTTCAACAAACCTAGGCGACGTTAGTGATGAACACGGAAAGAGATTTCATCAACAATTAAAATCTATGGAACAACGTTATCAAAGTGTTTGGAATAAGAACATAATGGGCGACTATGCGTGGAATCTCATAAGAGAATCTGGTCCGAATAAAAAAGGAAGACAGCCAAAAAACTTAAATTATTTAAAACGAGAAGGAACGTGTGAGTCGCTTCTGGACGCGACTCTACTTTTATACCCGTACTCAGTCAGTATATAAATTTGTGAGCTTATGATTAAAATTAAAAAAAAATTTTAATTTTACATTTTACATTTTTTTGCTACATTTGTTAACTACATCTACATGTAAAATGTAGATAATACATCTAGAACAAATATTCTACATCTACCATTTAGATTCTACATCTCCTCCGCTAGGGGTTGCTCTCGCATTGCACAGGGCAGAGTGTGTGCGAGCGAGACAGAGAATGAATAGCGTCAGCATCGCCAGAGGAGGTGGGGGAAGCAACTGAAAATTAATTTCTTCATTTTGGCCATAATAATGATCCGATCTGTACCAGATTTGGCAATCTGGTAGATATGGTCATTCCTTACGATACTGCGTTTTTAGTTTTATCGTATCTTCAAAATTGTGGCTGCCACAGATTTTCGTCCTTTGTGAAGGCGGAGGGGGGCGTGGCATAATTTGGAAAGAAACTTGATTCAGTGTGATATCACATGAGTCTGGAAACAAAATTTGGTTACTCTAGCTTTTATAGTCTCTGAGAACGAGGCGTCAAACAAGACGGACAGACGGACAGACAGACAGACAGACAGAGACTCGGCTATTGATGCTGATCAAGAATATATATACTTTATGGGGTCGGAAAATTTTCCTTCTCTGCGTTACGCACATCCACTTTTACCACAAATACAGTATACCCCTTAACTCTTTTTGAGTACGGGTATAAAAATGTTAGCAAGCCAAATGTATCACATATGTTTAAAAACTTGTAGCAAAATAACACCAAATAAAAACGTTTTTATATCCTTAGAATTGACTGAAAAGACCAAAAATTACTGGTTGTTGTATGGGTTAAGGAATGAAATCCCATATCTCAGGTATTTCTACTTGGTTCTATTGAAATAAGATTAGGTAGACACGAAAATATATAATTTGTGTAAACCTGCACTTGTGAGAATATAAAGGTAAGAATTTGACCTGAACACCTACCTCAGATAACGAAAAAAGTAGCTGTCAACAACGTTTCTTACCAAAGGAACGCGTTTAGGCACCAAATGTAAAACCCTTTTATAATTCCTTTGTTCCCAATTGGCAGTTGGTCCGGAAACCTTCCAAAAGGTATTTTTTGTTCGTTTTTTCATTTTTTAGATTTGGTTAACGAATTTTAGCTGCAAAGTTTCTCCATATTTTAATGAGCAATAATGATTCACCTATACACAAAAAATAAACGACACATGATATAATATTTTTTCGACTTTTCCTGACTTTTTAAAGTCAAAATGTTGTAAAAAATTCTGCACAAAAATCATCATCTTTGCATTTTATTGTTTTACATTTCCGAGACGGTAAGCTGAAATCACAAAATGTTTAGGCTTTACTTCTAGCTGCTTAAATTATCTTTCAAGAATAGAACAATTTATTACAACGAGACGTAAGTTATTTACGTTATGTGAAAAAAGAAAGCACTACCTCTGAAAAAAGCTTTAAAAAAAATACAAGACTTAAAATCTGTATATATAAAAGAAAGTCGTGTTAGTTACACTATTTATAACTCAATAACGGCTGTACCGATAGGGCTGAAAATTGGTGGGTAGGTAGCTTAGATCCAGGAGACCAGCATAGGATAAACGTCAGTCACTATAAAACGTGGTATACCAAAAAAAAATCACACTTGGAATAACAAAACAAAAATGAAAGCTATGTAATGGACGTATAAAAAATTTAATTTTTGTTAGAAATCAATATTGAAAAAGTGAAGTGAATTATAAAACGCAGTATAACAAAAACGCAAAAGACTTGGAATAACAAAACGCATCTCAAACAGCTAAGTAATTTTGTCTATGAATGAATGTTTGAAAATTTGAGTTTTGAAATAAATTTTTATGTGATTGAAGTGAAGTTTAATTAACAATGCCGAGACCAAGTCGAATCTTTCCCGACAAAGCCGTAATGCATGAAGAATACGAAACACTGCAAATGAAAAGAATTAACGGCGACGCGTTAGTATGGCTCGACTTCGTGCTTCTCAATCATATTGCGTGGACATATATTTCAAAATAGAAACGGAATGTTTAACTTTCATTATGTTGAACAAAGCCAAACTACGTTCTGAGGAGTACATCTTTTTTTTTTGTTAAATTTTTTCAAAGCAGCCATGACCAATATTGGTCGATTAACTATTAAAAAAAACGCATCAGACTTGGAATAACAAAACGCATCTCAAACAACTAAGTAATTTTGTCTATGAATGAATGTTTGAAAATTTGAGTTTCGAAATAAATTTGTATGTGATTGAAGTGAAGTGAAGTTTAATTAACAATGCCGAGACCAAGACGATCGAATCTTTCCCGACAAAGCCGTAATGCATGAAGAATACGAAACACTGCAAATGAAAAGAATGAACGGCGACGCGTTAGTATGGCTCGACTTTGTGCTTCTCAATCATATTGCGTCGACATGTATTTCAAAATAGAAACGGAATGTTTAACTTTCATTGGGTTGAACAAAGCCAAACTACGTTCTGAGGAGTACATCTATTTTTTTGTTAAGTTTTTTCAAAGCAGCCAAGACTAATATTGGTCGATTAACTATTAACAAAAACGCATCAGACTTGGAATAACAAAACGCATCTCAAACAGCTAAGTAATTTTGTTTATGAATAAATGGTTGAAAATTTGAGTTTGGGAATACATTTTTAGGTGAATTGAAGTGAAGTTTATTTAACAATGCCGCGACCAAGACGATCGAATCTTTCAGAACAAAATTGGAACGGGAACGTGAATATGATCACCAGGAATTAGATTTAGTAGGTTAAACGAATGTACAATTCCCAACAAAAGGACGTTTATGATATCTTAATGAAAGCAGTCGATGATGAAAATGGTTGTTTATATTTCCTAGATGCCCGTGGTGGAACTGGTAAGACATTCCTCATGTCAGTAGTTTTAGCCACTGTTCGTGCGAGATCCAACATAGCGGTTGCAGTTGCTTCTTCTGGAATAGCAGCCACATTGTTAGAAGGATGCCGTACTGCTCATTCAGCATTCAAATTACCGTTAAATCTTCAAACTATTGAACAACCAACGTGTAATATTGAAAAACACTCAGCAATGTCCAAAGTTTTATCGGCATCGAAAATCATCAACTGGGACGAATGCAAAATGGCGTATAAACGTGCATTAGAAGCACTTAACCGAACTTTGAAAGATTTACGCAATGACCTGAGATGTTTTGGAGGAGCAATGATTTTACTGTCTGGCGATTTCCGCCAAATACTGCCAGTAATTCCAGTACCTCAAATCGTCGAATCTATGGCACTATGTGAAGAAACTGCAGCTGACAACAAACATGAGAGTTATATTACTTAATGATACATCTGCTGAAGATTTCTCGGAGCAATTTCTGACTATCGGTAATGGTCAAGTACCTGTCGATGAATCGAGCGGATTAATATCATTTCCAAATAATTTCTGTAATTTTGTCTCATCAAAAGACGAACTTATCAACAATGTATTTCCAAAAATTATTTCTAACTACAAAAATAATGAATGGTTGAGTGAGCGAGCAATTTTAGCGGCTAAGAATAAAGATGTAGATGACCTGAACTATATAATTCAAAATAAGATCATTGGAACATTGCATTCAGTCAAATCTATTGACTCCGTCACAAATAAAGATGAAGACATCAACTATCCAATCGTATTTTTAAACTCCCAGGATGTGCCTGCCTTACCACCGCACAATTTACGCCTAAAGGTTGGCTCCGTAGTAATCATGCTTCGAAACATAAACCAACCAAAACTGTGCAACGGTACGCGTTTGGTGGTTAGACAATTGATGAAAAATGTAATTTACGCGAACATCCATGTTTTTCCCATGGTCAAATATATGTGGCATGTTCACGGGTCGGAAGTCCATCTGCGTTGTTTGTTTTTGCGCCTGATGATATCGTAAGGAATGACCATATCTACTAATTGCCAAATCTGGTACAGATCAGATCATTATTATGGCCAGAATGAAGAAATTAATTTTCAGTTGCTTCCCCCACCTCCTCTGGCGTTGCTGACGATATTCATTCTCTTTCTCGCTCGCACACACTCTACCATGTGCAATGCGCGAGTAACCCCTAGCGGAGGGGATGTAGAATCTAAATGGTAGATGTAGAATATCTGTTCTACATGTATAATCTACATTTAAGATGTAGATGTAGTTAACAAATGTAGCAAAAAATTTAAAATGTAAATAAATAAATAAATAAGCTCACAAATTTATATACTGACTAAGTACGGGTATAAAAGTAGAGTCGCGACTCACGTTCCTTCTCGTTTTCTTTGGAAACATGCCAAAACTTTATAAAACAGAAAAAAACACTTTTTTTGAGTTTTACATTACAATGTCCGCTATTGTATATACAAAAAATATAAGGACACATGATATAATTTATTTTTCACCTTTTCACAAATTTTGAAGGTAACGTTTTTGAAAAAAATACCGCACAAAAATCAGTAATTTTGCATTTGAAAGCTTAATATTTCCCAGACGGTTAGCTAAAAAGCATAAAACCCAAAACCTTGGGTCCAAATGATTACCACCAGATGTAAGATACTTGAATTATGTGAAAAATAAGAGCTACCTCTTTAAAAAGCAATAAAAATTCCTTTTTTTAATTATTATAAAAACAGTTCGGCTATAGAAAAAAAAATGTCATTAAGAATTGAATTTAATTTGTTTATCAAACAAAGTTAGTTTTGGTACAAAGCGGAAAAGGGGTGTGGGGTAGTGTAACTTGGATAAAATTAATATTGTTCATGAAGGTATTGACTAGAGATGGGCATGGACTGCAATTTTCCGACACGACCAACACGGCACGAAAATGTAAATTTCCAACACGCACGGCTAAACATTTTCCGGACACGAAATGTTATACATTTTAGTATACCTTTATTAACATTGATTTTACCTACATATAGGTTCTTATTTACATATTTTTATCTGAAAATAACAATTTATCAAGTTTAGAGCTTAATAAGCGTGTACAGCGTTCATTTAATATTTGTCCCCAGGTAGAAAACATCCTCTCGCTTGTAACCGAGCAGCTTTTGGGATTTCATGTTCACACTAAACTAGTTCTAAAACACACTAAAAAATCACAAAAAGGACAATCGGTAACACTTTAGTTTTTTTGCTCGTCGTGTTTTTTCGTGCCGATTTTGCTCTGAACGAACACGCAAGCCCGTGGACAATATTTAGTTTTTCAACACGCACACGCGGGCGCCCATCGTGTCACGACGTGACACGAAGAAAACACGGTCCATGTCTACCTCTAGTATTGACTTTATCTCTACAACAAAAATTACGGATAATACGTATTTAATTTTGGTTAAATCGTTGTTTATACACGTAAGCTTTTGTGTTTGTTTTTGTTTTGTCTTTCGTTAAAGTTTTAAGGTGTGTCCCTTCACGTCACTCACAAATTTTTGTTTGCATGTAATTTGTTAATATGTTCAGATTATAGAAATGTTGAGTTTAACTGCTGAAACTTGCTGATGCTCAAGTAGCATTTCATAAACTTAATTGGTATATTAGATTTTTGTTAAAAGTGGATGTGTGTAACGCAGAAAAGGAAACGTTTCCGACCCCATTAAGTATATATATTCTTGATCAGCATCAATAGCCGAGTCGATATGGCCATGTCTGTCCGTCCGTCCGTCTGTCCTATTGATGAGCGTCTAATTTTCAGAGACTTTAAGAGCTAGCGCAACCAAATTTTGTTTCCAGATTTATGTGATACCACACTGGTACAAGTGTATTTCAAAATTTCGACCCGTCTCCTTACGCCCCCATAAAGAACGAAAATTGGTGGCAGCCACAATTTTAAAGATACGATAAAACTACAAACGCAGTATCGAAAAGAATAACCATATCTACCAGACTGCGGAATCTGAGTCAGAAATTAATTTTCAGTTGCTTCCCCCACCTCCCCCAGCACGAGACCACGCTACTCATTCTCTTCTCGCTCGCACACACCCTGTTCTACGCAATGCGCCACCTTTGCGGCGTAAAAAAATTTAAAATGTAAAATATTTTAAAATTCTACATATGTAGATAAAATCTCACAAATTTATATACTGACTGAGTACGGGTACGGTTAGGGTAGGTAGGGGTAGGAACAGGGTAGAGTCGCGTCCCCAGAACCGACTCACAACGTTCCTTCTAGTTTGAATTCAAAACTAGAAGAATATATTTAATATATGTAAGTTAGAAATTGGTTCAAATTATCATTTAAGACCGTTATTCCATTCACCATGTGTTGATGCGACTTCTATTCTCCAGACTATTCTCAATAATGAGTCCGGATCGAAGGACCACAAATGGTGTTGTTGATGAGACGAGTTGTAAATTCGAACTGAGCAATACGTAAAAATCATACTTCGTTCAGTTGCATGTGCTCAGTTCAATTTACAACTCGTCTCATCAACAACACCATTTGCGGTCCTTCGATCCGGACTCATTATTGAGAATAGTCTGGAGAGTAGAAGTCGCATCAACACATGGTTGAATGGAATAACGGTCTTAAATGATAATTTGAACCAATTTCTAACTTACATATATTAAATATATTCTTCTAGTTTTGAATTCAAACTAGAAGGAACGTTGTGAGTCGGTTCTGGGGACGCGACTCTACCCTGTTCCTACCCCTACCTACCCTAACCGTACCCGTACTCGGTTCAGTATATAAATTTGTGAGATTTTATCTACATATGTAGAATTTTTAAATATTTTACATTTTAAATTTTTTTACGCCGCAAAGGTGGCGCATTGCGATGAGAACAGGGATTGTGTGCGAGCGAGAAAGAGAATGAGTAGCGTGGTCTCGTGCTGGGGGAGGTGGGGGAAGCAACTGAAAATTAATTTCTGACTCAGATTCCGCAGTCTGGTAGATATGGTTATTCTTTTCGATACTGCGTTTGTAGTTTTATCGTATACTTTAAAATTGATGTGCTGCCACCAATTTTCGTTCTTTATGGGGGCGTAAGGAGACGGGTCGAAATTTTGAAATACACTTGTACCAGTGTGGTATCACATAAATCTGGAAACAAAATTTGGTTGCGCTAGCTCTTAAAGTCTCTGAAAATTAGACGCTCATCAATAGGACAGACGGACGGACGGACAGACATGGCCATATCGACTCGGCTAACTGATGCTGATCAAGAATATATATACTTAATGGGGTCGGAAACGTTTCCTTTTCTGCGTTACACACATCGCACTTCTAACAAAAATCTAATATACCAATTAAGTTTATGAAATGCTACTTGAGCATCAGCAAGTTTCAGCAGTTAAACTCAACATTTCTATAATCTGAACATATTAACAAATTACATTGCAAACAAAAATTTGTGAGTGACGTGAAGGGACACACACTTAAAACTTTAACGAAAGACATAGCAAAAACAAACACAAAAGCTTACGTGTACAAGCTAGCGAGTTAGCCAAAATTAAATACGTATTATCCGTAATTTTTGTTGTAGAGATAAAGTCAATACTAGAGGTAGACATGGACCGTGTTTTCTTCGTGTCACGTCGTGACACGATGGGCGCCCGCGTGTGCGTGTTGAAAAACTAAATATTGTCCACGGGCTTGCGTGTTCGTTCAGAGCAAAATCGGCACGAAAGAACACGACGAGCAAAAAAACTAAAGTGTTACCGGTTGTCCTTTTTGATGATGTTTAATAGTTTAGGACTGAGTGTGAACATGAAATCCCAAAAGCTGCTCGGTTACAAGCGAGAGGATGTTTTCTACCTCGGGACAAATATTAAATGAACGCTGTACACGCTTATTAAGCTCTAACCTTGATAAATTGTTATTTTCATATAAAAATATGTAAATAAGAACCTATATGTAGGTAAAATCGATGTTAATAAAGGTATACTAAAATGTATAACATTTCGTGTCCGGAAAATGTTTAGCCGTGCGTGTTGGAAATTTTACATTTTCGTGCCGTGTTGGTCGTGTCGGAAAATTGCAGTCCATGCCCATCTCTAGTCAATACCTTCATGAACAATATTAATTTTATCCAAGTTACACTACCCCACACCCCGCTTTCACTTTGTACCAAAACTAACTTTGTTTGATAAACAAATTAAATTCAGTTACTTAATGACATTTTTTTTTCTATAGCCGAACTGTTTTTATAATAATTAAAAAAAAGGAATTTTTATTGCTTTTTAAAGAGGTGGCTCTTATTTTCACATAATTTCAAGTATCTTACTTCTGGTGGTAATCGTTTGGACCCAAGGTTTTGGGTTTTATGCTTTTTAGCTAACCGTCTGGGAAATATTAAGCTTTCAAATGCAAAATTACTGATTTTTTTGTGCGGTATTTTTTTTCAAAAACGTTACCTTCAAAATTTGTGAAAAAGGTGAAAAATAAATTATATCATGTGTCCTTATATTTTTTGTATATACAATAGCGTACATTTGTAATGTAAAGCTCAAAAAAAGTGTCTCTTTCTGTTTTATAAAGTTTTGGTATGTTTCCAAAGAAAGCGAGAAGGAACGTGAGTCGCGACTCTAGCTTTTATACCCGTACTTAGTCAGTATATAAATTTGTGAGCTTATTTATTTATTTATTTACATTTTACATTTTTTTGCTACATTTGTTAACTACATCTACATCTTAAATGTAGATTATACATGTAGAACAGATATTCTACATCTACCATTTAGATTCTACATCCCCTCCGCTAGGGGTTACTCGCGCATTGCACATGGTAGAGTGTGTGCGAGCGAGGAAGATAATGAATATCGTCAGCAACGCCAGAGGAGGTGGGGGAAGCAACTGAAAATTAATTTCTTCATTCTGGCCATAATAATGATCTGATCTGTACCAGATTTGGCAATTAGTGAGATGTGGTCATTCCTTACGATATCATCGGGCGCAAAAACAAACAACGCGGATGGACTTCCGACCCGTGAACATGCCACATATATTTGACCATGGGAAAAACATGGATGTTCGCGTAAATTACATTTTTCATCAATTGTCTAACCACCAACGCGTACCGTTGCACGGGTTTGGTTGGTTTATGTTTCGAACATGATTACTACGGAGCCAACCTTTAGGCGTAAATTGTGCGGTGGTAAGGCAGGCACATCCTGGGAGTTTAAAAATACGATTGGATAGTTGATGTCTTCATCTTTATTTGTGACGGAGTCAATAGATTTGACTGAATGCAATGTTCCAATGATCTTATTTTGAATTATATAGTTCAGGTCATCTACATCTTTATTCTTAGCCGCTAAAATTGCTCGCTCACTCAACCATTCATTATTTTTGTAGTTAGAAATAATTTTTGGAAAT
This sequence comes from Drosophila subsilvestris, assembly GCA_035043285.1. NCBI lineage: Eukaryota > Metazoa > Arthropoda > Insecta > Diptera > Drosophilidae > Drosophila > Drosophila subsilvestris. The sequence continues at coordinate 184,730 of JAWNNB010000389.1, forward strand.
ACATTGTTGATAAGTTCGTCTTTTGATGAGACAAAATTACAGAAATTATTTGGAAATGATATCAATCCGCTCGATTCATCGACAGGTACTTGACCATTACCGATAGTCAGAAATTGCTCCGAGAAATCTTCAGCAGATGTATCATTAAGTAATATAACTCTCATGTTTGTTGTCAGCTGCAGTTTCTTCACATAGTGCCATAGATTCGACGATTTGAGGTACTGGAATTACTGGCAGTATTTGGCGGAAATCGCCAGACAGTAAAATCATTGCTCCTCCAAAACATCTCAGGTCATTGCGTAAATCTTTCAAAGTTCGGTTAAGTGCTTCTAATGCACGTTTATACGCCATTTGCATTCGTCCCAGTTGATGATTTTCGATGCCGATAAAACTTTGGACATTGCTGAGTGTTTTTCAATATTACACGTTGGTTCTTCAATAGTTTGAAGATTTAACGGTAATTTGAATGCTGAATGAGCAGTACGGCATCCTTCTAACAATGTGGCTGCTATTCCAGAAGAAGCAACTGCAACCGCTATGTTGGATCTCGCACGAACAGTGGCTAAAACTACTGACATGAGGAATGTCTTACCAGTTCCACCACGGGCATCTAGGAAATATAAACAACCATTTTCATCATCGACTGCTTTCATTAAGATATCATAAACGT